>CAJNDT010005357.1:363611-396111 GCA_905221615.1 Symbiodinium sp. CCMP2592 | reverse complement strand
GTGATCACCTGAATAGACGCCAACCGCTACTGCAAAGGCCAAAGCCCTACGTCGTAAGCCTTCCGATTATTTTTAGTTCTGCGAACCGCGAAGCAAGTTTATCCACCCCGCAAAAGCTTTGGACAGGCAACAGGCCTAGGCATCATTGACTTTCACAGCTTCTTTTGTTTGTGAGTACGTCACGGAAGAACGGTTTTGGAAATTAAGACAATTATCGAGCTGCGCCGCTTGTGCTACTCGCTCCGTGCAGGTTCCTTGGCACGGTGCGCTCTGGAGCTCGGTCACCCTAGTGTGCGAACCTTCGGGATCAACCCTTATAAGCGGGTCAACAAGTGCCTTGGCAGAAATTGGTCTGCATGCTCCCTCAGCATGTTTAGGGCCGAATGAATGCAGCGAAGTTGGGGCTGCTACCAACCGGAGACTCAGACACAGAATGCCGTGTGGTGCTGCTTTTGGGTGGTTTACATGACAAAGGTGGGGCTTAGCAGACGAAGCTCTGAACAGGTAGCCAGTACTCAGTGCTTGGCGCTCAGTCTGCAAGTTTGCGACGGAAGCGGGGTTTAGGGCAATATCTGCAGGAGCAGTGCATGCGGAGCCGTCTCTGCCACTATGCATGCTCAGGTATCTGCTGTTGGTTTATGCCCTCATCTACATGGGCAGTCGCGGGATTACAAAATTCTTCATTAAGCTCCTCGTCAAGAAGGTGGCCCCGCGAACATTCGTCAAGGCTGCCGACATGGCGCCCTTGGTGATTGAGGTGGGAGTTCAGCCTGGGCCTGGACACTTTCCACCCTTTTTCTGGCTGTGTTACAGAGTCTTGCGGTGTCCTAGGCTATATGTGGAACAGAGCTTGGGACCATTTGCTGTTCATCTGTGGCGTATGCTCGAGAATTCGACAGGTTCTCATCAATGTCCTTTTCAATTTCATCACTGTCAGGCACCCTGGCAAAATCCCTGAAGACCGGCCTTGACGGACAGTGTGACAATCGTGAGAGCTTTCGGTTCCGTGATCGCGCGATCCTCGCCTCCGAAGGTATGCCATGAGTGAGGTTATGATCTGCTCAATTGGTCCATCTGCGACAGTGGAGGTGGGTGGCTCAGTATCCACGGCAAGCAATTACATCCAAGAGTGCTGCCGCAGTGCAGCAAGCCAACCAAATCATAGTGGCAAGCAAAGAAACTGGACACGTCACTTTGCCGTTTATCGACGCAGATTTCTGCGCACTGCCCCCCTCCTGCTACTTGTGATACTGAGACATGATACATTCCGCTACTGTAGGAATAAAAGTGCTTCCGCCAGTACTAGCAGTACTTTACTAGCAGCAGCAGCAGCAGTGGCAGTGGCAGTGGCAGCAGCAGTAGCAGCATCAGGAGCAGGAGCAGTCGGCGGAGCCGGAGTCGGAGTCGGAGGAGCAGAAGCAGTAGCAATAGCAACAGCAGCGGCAGCAGCTGTACTAGAGTGTACTAGTCCATGTTCATTCCTGTTGTTGTCGTCGGTGTCGGGGCCTTTGTTATCGTTGCCGCATCGTCGTGGTCGTAGTTGCATAGTTGTGGCAGTCGTCGCCGTCGCCGTTGTGTTCTCTATCATGATGGATAGTTACGACTAGTTATGGCGATGATGGCCACTATGATTGTTACTATTGCTGTTGTGACTTATTCCCCAAGTGCGGCAACGCTATGGGCTTCTGGCAGATTGGGCTGTGTGCGCTGCGCACGGGAGAATGGCTTAGCTACTCCCCGCGTCCTATATATTATTTGTGCAGCACGAGCTCGTGCTGTGTCAAGGTTCCCGCTGTGGTGCGGTCCATACTTTTCGAGTACTTGAGGGAAGTGTTCCCGCCGTGCTCCTGAATCCTCCTGAATCCCGGCAGTACTTGCCCGAAGGCATTTGGGGCGTGGTGCTCGTCCCTTCGGGCCGTCCTGCTCACGGTGTAATTTGACGCCTATCCGGGGAAAGCATCCGGGACGTGGTTCTGAATGTGCCAGTACTGCTACTTGGGGAAAAGCATCTCGGCAGTGTCCTGGTGGTTTCTTTTCTGGTGCTGTTGTGCTGGTCTTCTGCTGCTCTCCTGCTGCTCTCCTGGTGGTCTCTCCATGGTCTCCGAATGTGGTGGCGGCCTCTTGGTGGTCCCATGCTGGTCTCCCGGTGGTCTCTTCTTAGTGGTCTCCTGGCGGTCTCGTGAGATCTTTTGTGTTCTCCCGGTGGTTTCCTGGTCGTTGTCGTCCCGGTCGCAGTGCTCGTCGAAGGTGGTCTTTTGACGCTCCGCTGGTGTTTTTTCTTTCTCTGGATAGTGGCCTGGTGGGTCTCTTTGCCGTCTCCGCGTGGTCTGTTTGCTGGCTCCAACTGGCGTGTTCGAGTATGCAGCTGTAGTACGCGGAATGCTTCCCCAAGGCTCTTGATTTCTAGGGCCTCAAAACCGGTGTTTCTGTTTGCGCACAACGAAGTACAAATGTAGTGCGCGGGATGCTTCCAAAAAGCCGCCTCAATGCTCCACGGCAAACTGCGCTCTTGGTAGTACGCACAAACGCAGATGATGGCAACGAGTTGCGACCTGTAATTTCCCAAGCATAGCGAACCGCCTCGTCGTGACTTCCTGGTATTAATGGCATGCTTCAGGTGGGTCTTTCACGGTTTCGGGAATCTCCGCTTTCATAATTGCCACCGTTTGTACCATTGTTAGTATTACCACTGAGCAGGAGTAGCAGTAGCAGCAGCAGCAGCAGCAGCAGCAGGAGCAGGAGCAGTCGCAGTCGCAGTCGCAGTGGCAGTGGCAGTGGCAGTGGCAGTGGCAGCCGTAGCGTAGCCGTAGGGGTAGGGGCAGGGGAAGGGGCTAGGGGCAGAGGGTAGGGGTAGGTAGGGGGGTCGGGGTGGGGGTAGGGGGTAGGGGTAGTGGTAGTGGTAGAGGTAGAGGTAGAGGTTGGGGTTGGGATAGAGGTAGAGGTAGAGGCAGAGGTAGAGGTAGAGGTAGTTGTTGCTGTTGTTGGAGGAAGGAGGAAGGAGGAAGGAGGAAGGAGGAAGGAGGAAGGAGGAAGGAGGAGCAGCAGCAGCGGCAGCAGCAATGCTTGTATTTTATTTTTAGCGGTAGTAGCATCCGTAGTCGTATAATGGCAGCACTCGTCGGCATTACCGTCGCAGTCTTTGTCGTAGTCGTGGTAGTTGGAGCAGTCATTCATAGTAATTGTCGTCGTCGCCGCTGTAGTCGTAGTCGTAGTCGTCGTTGCAGTCGTGAAAGGGGCAGTGGTGATAGTAGCAGTAATGGTAGTAGTAGCACTAGCAATAGAAACAGCAGCAGCAGGTGTTGTTGTTGTTGTTGCTGCTGCTGCTGCAGTTATAGCTGCTGTTGTTGTTATGGTGGCGGTGGTGGTGGCAGTGGGGGTGGTGGTGGTGGTGGTGGTGGTGGTGGTGGTGGTGGTGGTGGTGGTGGTGGTGGTGGTGGTGGTGGTGGTGGTGGTGGTGGTGGTGGTGGTGGTGGTGGTGGGTGGTGGTGGTGGTGGTGGTGGTGGTGGTGGTGGTGGTGGTGGTGGTGGTGGTGGTGGTGGTGGTGGTGGTGGGTGGCGGAGTTGTTGCTGGTCTCGATGCCTGGTCGTTATAAGTGTCGTTATAGGGAGCAGTGCTAGTGACTACTAGTGATCGTCTTCATTCTCCCTTTACAGCTGAGTTCTACTGCTACCGTGTAGTTTGACCAAGTCGGAGGCTTGTACACGAAATCTCCTCAGAGCTCAGTAAAACGTTTTCAACCCGTGCAGGTCACCAGCCAGCTCATCAAAGCACATCGCCAGACCTCCGACGCAAGCCAGCTGTTATTCAGCAGAGTGCCCGTTTGCTGTTCACGGTTTGGCTCACAGGCTTTGGCTAGACAGCGGCTCAGCAGGCCTCTATGATGTGAAAACACTTGTGTTGAGCTCCTCCAGAATACAGTAGCTACTCTGCCTTCGAGAGATGTTTCCGGACTGACAGATTCACTCACACTCACTCTCTCTCTCTCTCTCCCTCCCTCTCTGGCTTTCTCGCCTTTGCTCTATCTGAACGTGTAAGTCTGGGTCTATCTGTACATATATATATATATATACATTTATTTATTTATTTATTCATTTATTTATTTACTTATTTGTTTATTTATGTATACCTATTTCAAGATTGTATGTATATATCATATATCTATATATACATATATATATATATATATGTGATTATATATTATACATATTATATATATATATATAAGATATTATATATATATATATATATATATATATATATATATACGTATATATATATATATATATATATATATGTTTATGTGTATATATACACGTGTGTATATATATATATATATACGTGTATATATATATATATATAGATGCATATATATATATACATACACATATATGAATATATATTTGTATATATATATATATACATTCCTTTATTTATATTTATCTTTCTATATATATATATATATATATTATATGTGTGTGTGTGTAAATTGGGGTCACCCCCCGAGATCCACGCCTCTTCCACAAGACTCTACAAGTTGCTTCATGACCAAGCAGGTTGCAAGGGCCCCATCATATCGGTCTGACCCCGAAACCCTCGACCCTTGGTGAAGGTGGAGGAGCCCTTGTCTGACAGGGTGAAGCTGCTGGCTTTGCGTGCTGTGGGAGTCGCTCCACTGGATTGGCTTTTAAATTTTTGGGAGATCTAGATGCGAGCCTTGGACATGTTAATCCTAGCATGTGCGGTGCTGTAGAAATTCTGACTGATACTACAGGCTACAGTATATACCAGTACTGGCAACAATACTAGCAGTGCTAATGCTCGCTTTCTGGTGGTGCTGCTGCTGCTGCTGTTGTGGCCACGGCTGCAGCTACGGCTACTTCCACTGCTACACTGCTATTGCTACTGCTCCTGCTTCCGCTGCTGCTCCTGCTACTGCTACCGCCGCCCAAAAGCACGCCAGTACATACGGGATGTGGCGGGTGCACGATGCATACATGTAACCCTGAATCTCCGAAAACGCGGCCGCAGCGACTGTCGCCGCCTGCACCTCGCTGTCACATTAATCAGTTTGCTCCGAACAAAAGAGGACCATAGAGTTACCACGCTGTTTGGGAATAATACTGTAGTAGCCAATGTCGATACGATAACATCAGCGATATTGTGAACATGCGTGACGGCTAACCAACTAATTGCATGTTGGGTTGTTCGAAACATGTGTATGTATGTTAATTGTTAAAATTCATTCCAACCTCGACGGCCTGCACAGGCGTGCCCTTCCCTGTAAACTACTGCATGTACTCGTCTAGCTTCGAAGCAGAAGCCAGGAAAGCGCAACACTGATTTTCTGGTGCATTCGTAGAGGGATGCCGACAGTCCGCCTCGCAGACGCACCTGCGCGATCCTGCGCGACGCAGGTTTCCATCACATACAAGATGCAGATGCATCCAAACAGCCGCGTGCTGCTCAACCACATCGTCGAGCTCCTGGGATTTTCTGCACACCCCGATGTCAGTTTCACATGTAGATGCTTCTGGATCTTGTTGAGCAAGGAAGTTCATCCACACCACTCTCATCTCAGGCTTTTTGCCGACGAAAAGTTCGTCAAGCGGGCAACGGAGGAGTATGGGGACATGTTGGCAAGGCGTGCAGCGTTTTTGAACTGCGTTTTGCAGCTCACTTACTTGCTTGGTTCCCGCGTAAGCTCCGCAACAATGGGCTCCATCCGCTTGATTCGCCTGAACTTATTACTTGAAGGGCAGCACAAGAGCAAGGCGAAAACTGGATGACCGAGATCTCCGACAGAGGGTGTGCGGAGAGCATGATTCCGGAGACACACGTGCACAAGCTCATAGCCAGAGCGGCACGACCGGGCCACGTGTGCTGCGTGGTACGACTTTTTACCCTGAAGGGACAGAACAGCGTCGAGAAGAGTGGTAGGAACGGTAAGTTGGAGTGATATACATATACATATACATATACATATACATATACATACATATATATATATATATATATATATATGATAGTCCTGCTTCGAGTCCTTAAGCAACCAGACCACTGCTCGTAGAAACGTCAGCAGAATAACAGGTCCTTCCCCTCCTCATCATCATCAACGTCACAAGCATCGTCGTCATACTACCCAGGAGCTGTAACCGCATTATGACAGTTACCCAGCAGAAGCTGCACAGCCCAAACACCCTCCCCGATACGACAACTGCGGCGGATAATGCAAAGCCACAACCAGAAACTCCTTGCAGCAACAAACAACGACAACAACAAAAGCAACAACAGCAACAACTAACGCAACAACAGCAACAACAGCAACAGAGACACCAACAGTAACAACAATAAGAGTAACGGCCGCAGCCGCTACAACAACATCATCAATCAACATCAAAACCATCACGACAACCAACACCACCATCGCCACCGCCACCGCCCATGCCGCCGCCACCAAATCCACCACAACCGCCACCACCACCGCCGCCACCACCAACAACAAGGAAGGCGTTGCGTCTGCTGTTTGGCAGCATTTTTTGCTCAAAAAGCTAGAAGACCCCGCTTTTGCGTGGTTTTCATCAACAAGACGATATATCGGAGGGTAAAATTTGTGGAGTTCTTTGTCTTGTGATTTTGGTCTGTTTTTTGCCGAAGTATCGCAAATACCGTGTTTTCGTGTTTGATTTATGTTGATCTCCCTGCGAAATTTGGAAGTTTTTGTCTGGAAAGCTTGAAAAACTTGAGGTTTTTGCATGGTGGACGTTTCGAGAGTGAAGCAACAAGAAACGGGAAGCACCAAGGGACATAGCAACTCGTAGCGTTTGAAAAGCAACGTTGCAACAAGGCCAACAGGGAGCAGCACTGTCATGTTCATGGTCATGTGCGGCAAGAACTATCCTCATGTGTTGAATGTTGAAGAAAACGAGTGCGGAACCAGCAACATCAGAAGCAGCGTCATCTGTACATGATCACAGCTACATTTTCTTAAATGTGTGCTTGTTGTTGCAGCCAATAGTACTGAAAGTACTTTTTACTACGAACCGAACCGGAACAGAGCAGAATGAGACGAACAAGAGAAACGGAAAGGAAAAGTCGCAGTCGCATGGTCGTCATCCCCCCCCCCCCCCCCCCCGCCCCCCCCTTCCCGCCAACGAACCGAACCGGAACAGAGCAGAAGAAGACTGACAAGAGAAACAGAAAAGAAAAGTCGCAGTCGCACGGACGTCATCACCCCCTTCCCCCGCCCCCCCCTTCCCACCGACGAACCGAACCGGAACAGAGCAGAAGGAGACGAACAAGAGAAACAGAAAAGAAAAGTCGCAGTCGCATGGACGTCATCACCCCCCCCCCTCGCCCTACCCCTCCCCTTCCCACCAACGAACCGAACCGGAACAGAGAAGGAGACGAACAAGAGAAACGGAAAAGAAAAGTCGCCAGAGCAGAGCACCCCCAAGCCGGCATGCGCAGAAAGTCGAACGTCGGCAAAACCACTGCAAAAGCCGATGCGAAATGGGAGAGAGACAGGAAAACACCGAAAAAAACGATGCGAAATGCAGAGCCGAACAAAAGTTTGCCGAGTGGAGCCCGCCGGCGCGGTCACTTTCTTGGTAGAAAACACCGCAAAAACCGATGCGAAAGCAAAAGCAAAGTTAAATGTCAGGTGAAAACGTGCCAAAACTCGAGTTTCAGCGCATGCCAGCAGAGGAATTGCACCACCCCGCGCGGCGGCAAACGCAACACCTACCAGCAACAACAACAACCACGACCACAAGCACAACAACAGTGTCAAAAGCAACAGCAACCACAACAGCAACTACTACTACTACTACTACCACCACCACCACCACAATAGCAGCCACAGCAAAACACCAATAATAACAACACCAACCACAGCAACAGCAGCAACAACGGCAACAACAACGACAAATGCAGCAGCAGCAGCAGCAGCATCAACAGCGATAGCAACAGCAACAGCAGCGGCAGCACGCGCAGCGGCAGCACCGACACCAGCACCAGCATCATCGCCATCATCATCATCATCATCATCAGCTGCGGCAGCAACAACCCTTCACGGCCGAAAACAGCAATGTTTACAACTGCAAGCCTCGAACCCCAAAACGCACCTCTAAAACCCTGGCCCTGGCAGCCTGGCATATCAAACCTGATTTGTGGGTTCACCCCGGTTCCGGCATCTCGCGGCTCGGATCTTCTTTTCCAGCGACTGCTCTTTTTTTCAGACCTTCGATGCCTGGAACCCTGAAGCTCTGAGAGGCCGCAGAACAGACGACTGGAGATCTGCACCAGCACAACATCGCGAGATCACTCAAAAACTGCAGTGGGTAGTTCGGGGCCTTGCTCGAGCTTCAGTGGTCTCGAGCGTTTTGGAGGCAGCACACACAATAAATGCGATCCAGCCCTTCAAAAGCTGAAACCTATTCCTCAAACCCCATAGTTCAACAACTCAGACCCTGTGGCTTGTGAAGGCATGGACTGAAGCCGGGCAAGAGTTCCCGCTCTTTGGCGGCCAAGAGCCAGGCCTTCGCCGACTCGGAGTTCATCTTTCACTTCCCAAGGTTTTGCACAAATGCTCAAACCAAACCACTTCCTGTGGTTGAGTTATGTGTACAACGGATAATCGGGTAATGAAGATGGCTTTGGGATGTAATTACCGATTTGGAGAGCAGCAGTGGGAAGTGGTACGTTCGCAAAGCCGCTTCCGACATTTGCTTGCTGGAGATGTGTTGGGAAAGCATCACTGCTTGAGGTAAATATCAGTGCGCGGCTCCTGAGCTTACATGTTTCAATCGTTTGGAGGTTTCGCCGGTTAACCAGAAGACCTGCGCTGCGGCGCCCATGTTCATCGCCCATGCTCCAGGATTTTGAGTATGATCACGTCAGCTTTAGAGCATCAGCGTATACGTATTTTCAGAGTTCAATCAGAAGCCCGGGCCTGGATCGGCTTTGCTTTAACCATAGGAGTCTTCTGGAAAATTACGCCATTGGGAGTGCAATTGGGCCTCCAGTCGTATTATATCTTAGTATATCCTGCAGTGATTCTCGATTCTTCGACACTTGCAATGTGCCTTCGAACATCGGCTCAGCGCCCGAAGCTGTGGCCAGGCCTCGGCACGTACCACACGGAGCTGCTGCGGTCGGTGACACTGACACCTTTAAGTTGATAGGGGTGTCGAACTAATTTGGGCTTCTGAGATTCTGGTTCGGTGTTCAACCATTGCCTTTGACAACGCTGGCACACTATGTCATCATGTCAAGTCGACCCACCCCACCCCAACAGAACCATTCCAGAAAGTCGGCAGCACTCCAAATTCCCGAGCATTTGGACATGTTGCGAAAACTCTGGTGAAGAACGTTCTGAAAGTTTCTCGCAGGAAGGTGAACGAGGCTTTTCGGTCCTAGGTGTTTGGAGATGCAAGGGCCAAGCGTTTGCAGCCGAATAGGCTTAGCGGCTTAGCGCTAGGGCCTGCTCGGGGTTTTGTGTGCTGGCACTTTGGGCACGAACAGAGCTTTGATGTTGGCGGCTCTGACGCAGCAGTGTAGGCTAGTATAAACTTGGACGCTGTTGGGAGCAAGACCTTCAGTAGGTGTACACGAGTTACCTCCAGTGCCTTGCAAGTGTCAGGTTTTTTTTGCGAATGGACACCACATCGCCTTGCCTGGCGAGTTTCCCAATGGACCCGCTAGCTAGGCTCAAAATTTCTTGAGCAGAGCAACAGCAGAGGAAGACAGGTGCAATCCTGCTACAAACTTGCGATAAACTTGACATGTGTTTGCCTCGAACTTCAATTCTGTTGGCCACCCTTCTTTCAAATGCAGCCAATGAACAAGTCAGACCCGTGAATAAAATTTGGGCCCAGCAATGTCGCAGCTCACCGAAGAGGAAGTCAAGGGCTTCTTTCGGGAAGCCGAGGCCTTCGCTGTCCCTTTTCACTGTTGCGAGCCTCTACTGCCGTTTGCAAGAAAGCCCAAAGAGCCTGTTTATTCAATGGACATCCTAAGTAGCATGCCGCCCTGAGCCAGACCCCATCTCCACATCTCGCTAACATAAATTCGGTTGCTCTTGAATTCAAGGTCAAAGGTCCGGTAATCCTAGCTTGATCTTTCGTCAACATGTTTAATAGCATCGCATGCCTGTTTCCACCAAAGCCAAGATGTCTGCACAAACTCGACTCTACCTACGACTAGCAGAATGCAGTAGGGCAGCTGCGTTTGTCCGGCATAAACAGATCCGGGAGAATAGATAATCTAAGCAATCCTAACCTGTCGGTTTCGTTGCTTGTGCTATATAGCAAGATGACTGCAGGCTAGGAAAGAGTAGAAACTGAAATGCAAAGCGCGCATGCAGGCACCTTGTGAAGGTCCTGTCACACAGATTCTTAAGCACACACTAGAGTCCAGATTTTTGCATGTAACTCACACCTCCAAGCCCAAGCCCAAAAAACCCGAACACGCAAGCCGTAAGCACGGCAACGCCCCAAAACGCAAATCCAAACTCGCAAAAACCAAATGCGTAAACCCCACATCCAAGAGGCCGAGAACCTTGGACCACACAAGTTTGAACTGAACATGAAAACACTGCAAACTGGGACGCCACAAATAGCTCGAATCCCAAGTCCCGCACGACCCAGAACCCCGAACCATGACCGTTTAGACGAAGGAGTGCTCACCGCAGAATTCGAAAACAGTCATCAAACTTCCACTCGCAAAACTTGAAAACTTTTCATTTAACTCCCGGGACCCAAGGCCCCAAGCACGTGTAGAACCGACCTCAGGGTACAGACAGCCGCGGTGCCACAGCGGAGGAGCTGAAGAATGCGGAGGCCGTGCAGGTAGATGCCGACAAAGAATACTCAACCCTTTGGCAGAGATAGTGTTAGCATTGCTATACTATTAAGGGTATTAGCAGCAATGCGACCATGGCAAGACTCAGCAGCATTACCAGAATTTCTGACAGTGGTCAGAACAGACGTCGGCATCGTAGTCGTCGTCATCATCGTCATCACCGAGATCAACATGACCACCAACATCAATCTCGCCATCATCACCACCATCCACTAAACTACTAGTGCCCCTACCAATACTGCTGATACTACTACACTCCTCAGTACTATGCCTGCCGCTACTACTACTACTACTACTACTACTACTACTACTACTACTACTACTACTACTACTACTACTACTACTACTACTACTACTACTACTACTACTACTACTACTACTACTACTACTACTACTACTCACATCTGCGAAGGCTACAGGCTGGTATCAGACACAGCCCCGACATTCGCCAATTGGCCTCAGATCTCCCTATGCCACAGCGCGTGGAGAGCTCAATTACGCGATGCCCTGTCAGATAGCAGATCAGCGGCGGGGGACCCGGCAGAATTTGTGCCATCACCAGCCTGCACCCTGTGCAGGCTGCACTATCATCAGTTCGCACCGGATCACACCGAAGGGGTGGCTCATCCTCTCCAGGAGACCGACCAGGCATCTCTCACAAATCCTCCGAAACCCCAAGCACCCCTGCATCCGGATCTGGATCTACACAGCCTGGATTAGCCTCTATACGATGGCGATTGTCCCCAGACCTTCGCTGCGACCAACACGGTATGAACGGACCTGCGGAAAGACATTGAGGTCTGTGCCTTCCGCTTGCCATTATGTCCTACAGCTCCGTCTGCCTCTCCAGCCGCAGCCCCCCGTGCTCAAGCAGCCCCCCACTACCCTAAAGGACGATCCACTCAATGCAGAGCAGAAGAAACGACGCACACACACACACACCCTCAGCTCCCGCTAAGACGAGCCACCCCGGTCCCAAATCCGGGGACCGAACTCAGATGCAAACAATAGGACGCACCCCAGCCTACCTAAAGGCCATCATCCTAGGATCTCAGCTTCTGAGTTCGGCAGGTGCGAGGGTTGGGGAGAGAGTCGCGAACTCCCCTGAAGTCGCTACAATTGCACTTCGAAGGCCGCACAGTGCGGCAAAGCTTCGCGCGCCACCTACTTCAGGCGATACCGCATCGCCACTTGCTGCACCATCCTCTCCGGTCAAGAAACGCTCCTACGCGAGGTTCCTGAAGCGCCTTGCCACCACGGGAACTGCCCGATACAAAGGCCAGGTCTACCACTCAGACACTGTCAGACAACCTGACCCCCATGCTCAAGCCCAGTTGTCCACACAGCCAGAGCCTGCTACCTCCCCGAAAAGGTACCGAGCCATCTCCTGGAACGCGGGCGGCCTTAGCACCGCCAAACTCGATGAAGTATATGTTTGGATGCATATGGAAGCCCTTCAAGGCAGACCGATCCACATACTTTCCATCCAGGAGACCCACTGGACCTTTACCAGCGAGTGGCAGGCCCAGGGATACTGGCACTTGCACAGCTCCCTGGATACTAAAACCCGCAGTGCAGGAATTCTCCATCTGATCCACCAGGACTTGGCTGACACCCACCAGGTGCGCACTGACCATGTTATCCCTGGCAGACTGCTGTATACTAAACTAGCCACCGAGCCACCCATCTCTATCATCAGCCTCTACCAGCACTGTTGGTCCACCAACTCCACCGCCACCCCCACACAAGAAAAGCTGCTCGAGTGTCGCGAAAAAGTCTGGAGCAAACTGTCCAATCTCATTGGACGGATTGCCCAACGCCACCAGCTGCTAGTGCTCGGTGACTTTAACACACAGTGTGTCCCACCACCGGATGCACCCCGACTGGCACGCACGGCAGACCTGCTAGATAAAACGGTCCCACCCCAGAAGGACTACGGAAGACTTCAAAGCCTCCTCAGGGATAATCAACTCCTAGCTGTCACCACCTTCGGCCGACAAGCCAATGCCGCCACCTACGTTGCCGGAACAGGGCCCTCGGCAACCCGGACCCGCATTGACTTCATCTTGTGCAGGGAAGCTCAATCAGACCGAAGCACGCGACGGGCTGGCGCCCTGAGGAGCGCTCCGTTCGTTCCACCACAAGGCAACCGCCACCGCCCCCTCGAAACCACTATGCCTTGGCCAAGTCACCGCCTACTCCCCAAAGAAAGGCCTTCCCCATGCAAACGTTGGAATGCTGCATCCACACAGGCTGCGTTAGCTGCAGACCCCTCACTTGGCCCGAAACTTGCACACTCTGTAGCCTCGGCAGGCCTCTCCAGGACTACTCCAACAAAGCCGAGCCACGACGCACCAGACACCGCCCTCACTGTTAAAGAGCTCTGGCGCCTAAAGCGACTCAAACAAGCACAGTCTACGACTACATTTGCGCAAAAAGCCCAAGCCCTTCACCTCACGCAGCAAATTCGCACGACACAAAACATTCTCCACAAACGAGGTCGTCTTCGCAAACAAGAGCGCCTTGACAACATCCTCAGTGAGGCGGAACGCAGCGCCACCCCGGGAGCCCTCTACAAAGCCACCAGGCTTTTGGCACCAAAGACCCGACACTCCCGCATCCAACTGCGCGATGCGGATGGCATGCTGATGTCCCCGCAGGAGGAACTTAAGGCCATCCGTCAACACTTCGAGGGCCTATACCAGACAACCACAAGTCGACCCACACCACCACAACCCGCTGTAGACCTCCACTTTACTGCCGACGAGGTGAGCAGTGCCCTCGCGCGCCTCCCAGCCCGGAAAGCCCTTCCACCAGACTACATGCCTGCCCGCGTGTGGCAAGCCGCCTCCACGGCTATTGGGCCGGACCTAGCGGAAGGACTGAAGCACTGTCTCCAGCCGCCGACCTACTGCCTACCCGAGGACTGGCACCGTGTACATGTATGCCTCATTCCAAAGGTGACCATGGCTCGTCTCCCGAAACAGCTGCGCCCCATCTGCCTCCTCCCACCCGGCAGTAAGATTTTAGCCATGATGCTGGCAGACCGTATACGTGACAGAGCCGAAGCATACATCCGCCAAGCGCCACAATTCGCATACGTCAGCAATCGCAGCACCACGGACGCGATCAGCCGTGTATGCAGCCACTTGCATGAAGCGCGAACCCTGGCTGCTGCCGCTGTTCCCAAAAGACATCAGCGCCACTCTGGCGTAACCCCCTGTCAACTTGCCGGGGGTCTCTCGCTAAGCCTAGACGTTGACAAAGCCTTTGATTCGCTGCCAAGAGAACAGCTTGTGACTTCAATGCAGGCAGCTGGCCTGACATCAGAGGAGGTAGCGCTTGCACTCCACATCCATGACCAGGCCAAGCTCACCTTCGAGCTGGCAGGGCACAAAGACGAAGTCGAGCTCTCACAGGGCATACGTCAGGGCTGTGGTCTCTCGCCCCTCTTGTGGTCTATGGCCACCACAAAGCTCTACCTAAGGTTCAAAGAGACAATCACTCACAAGAAGGAGATATTGGGAGAGCCCACCCTCTATGCCGATGATATCTGGTCCTCCTGGACCATACGGACACAGGAACAATTCCGTTCCAGCCTGCGCGCGGCAGGCATACTGATCCAGCTCCTCCACGAAGCAGGCCTCCGAGTGTCGCCCACGAAAACCGTCTTCCTGCTCAATCTCCAAGGTACTGCGGCCAGAAGCACTCTTCGCCCCAGACTCACCAAGCTGGAAACAGGCGAGCCCGCAATAAAGCTTCGCGTAGGTCAAACCACTATGCTCATCAAGATAGTAGACGCCCATACCTACCTGGGAGCCAGAGTTGCTTACCAGAACCATGAAGCTCTCAACCTGCAGCACCGACTGCACCTTGGCTGGCAGGCCTACTGGCGACTGGCCAAGGTCCTCCGCTGTCGAGCACTGACCCTAGACAGCAAAATCCGCGTCTGGAAGACATGTGTCTACCCGGTCGTACTTTACTCCCTGGAGGCCACAGGCATCACCCACCACTCCCGCACCCTCCTCTCTCAGTTCGTCCACGCTCAGCTCCGCCTCATCCATAAATTACCGGGCCACATCACCAAAGTTACCTCCCACGACCTACTCCTCAGAAGCCAACTCGAACCGCCAGGCGACACCCTTGACCAGCGGATCCAACGACATCTCCAACAAGCCCCGGAGTTTCCAACTGCGGCGCAGGAAACCTGGTTCGACCTGCTGCAGGACTACTCGACGACGCCTGCTGTCTCTGCATCCGACCCTTCTGCCTCTATGACCCCTTCTCGGGGAGGCTCTACTCGCGCCCACCTCAAGCCCATCAGCAGCGTTCTCAGCTATCGGCCACTCAGCTGCCCAATCTGCGGAGTTGGCTATAGCACCCTTCAGGCCGTCCGTCTCCACATGCGGAAGTCCCATCACACTCAAGTACGACAGGCACCTGCCTCCTCGGACTTACGCCCAACTCCTGCTCAGGCTCCGGACCCAGATCACGCCTCCTCTACTCCAGCCGTCATTATGGACCCAGATGCTACCACGGCCCCGGCCTCGCTACCTGACTTCGCGGCAGATGAACATGCTCTGTTTGTTTGGCAGCATGGTCGAGAAGGTCTCCCACAGTGCCGACACTGTCTCCGACAGTGTGATTCGTGGCATAACTTACGAATACACATCTCCACCAAATCCTGCCGAACTTTGGTCCCAGACGGCTTTAACGCCCTGCCCCCAAAACACAATCTCAACCCGACTCCACTATACCACAGGCCTGAATGTCAGCTTTACCTAGTCGGAAGTTGGGAAAAGCTCGCCTCCTGGCTGAAAAAGATGCTCCCTCAGGCAGTCCACCACTGCCCGTACTGTCACCAGTGGCTGACCCAAGCGCGTGGCCTTCGAGCTCATATTAAAGCCAAACACTCCCCAATGATCACTTGCTGTGAAGAGGCAGTCCAGCGCATGCAATCCCACCGCAGGCTTTTGGCCCTTGGTCGCACCTGTCGCTACTGCAGCCTTTCCCTAACAGGAGCGCCCATCAAGCATGCCACTGAGTGTGCAGTCCTGTTTCTGGTACATTTGCTACAGGCCACGCATGCGCTACATCATTCGAACCACCTGTCTCAGGTCCGCGATGACTCTCCCCTCGATGTTCAATGCGCACCAAGTGAGCCCGGAAGACCTGGAAGAAGCCACTCAGGAGCTCAAGAGCATCGAAGCGCAAGTCCGGCTGATACCCCAGCAGCCCCAACCCCTGATGGCCCCAACGACACTGATGAGCGAACCCCCACCACAGGGAGGCATGCCGGACTCCTCGAATCCCCCATCGACGGAAGTCCCCGACAGACCTTCCAAATGGCAGAGGGACAACAGCAAAGGAGCCACCCAACCAGGCAAGGGAAAGGGCTCAACAGGCCGTGGAGCCCAGGGTCAACAGAACCCTGCCAACCGCCCTCCACCTCAGGGAGGTCCGCCAAGACGTCAAGGAGGTCGCCCATCCGGATACCACCCCCAACCCCCATGGCAGCGACAAGGACAGGGATACGGGCCTTCTTCAGGCCCCGACCTCACTCTCATGTGCCACACCATGGCCAGACTCCTCATGAGACACGAGGACGCTCTCTCAGTCCTACAGCAATCCACCACCTGGATCCTCTTCCTCACGACACAGCCCCCGGGCACTGTCCTCCCCAAGCTGTTCGCCACAGCCCAAGGATGGCACGAGCTGCGGTGGAACGACCCGGAATCCATCACCCATCCGATGCGCATCATTCTGTGGCAGAAACTGATGCTCGAGCTGTCTCAGCGTGCCCAGAAGGTCATCGACCAGGAGGATGCCCGAGAACAGGCGATCCAAATGGAGCTCTACAACCCGAACACGGGGTTCGGCTATCGCAAATGGAACAACAAGGAGGGTGTGATGCAGCCCATTCCCGATCGCGAACCGCTCACGGCACAGAAAGTGGTGGAGATTGCAAAGGAGCTAGCGACGCTGAGTGTACAACCGCAACTGCTCAACAGGTTCCATGCCACTCGCCAGCTGGAGGAGAAAATGGAAGGCAGCACAGTGACCTGGCTATTGGAAGTGGGCTGGAGGGGCGAGCACACGGCTCGCTTCTGGGAGCTGCTCCAGCTCCTCTCACACAATTCCTCTCTCCTGATGATCGGTTGCACCCTTCGTCCGGATCGCCTCCAGAGATCAGCCTTGGCCCAACAGCTGCAGACCCTACTCCAGTCCATGCACATCCCTATGCCGAGACAGCCGCCGAGACCTCAGCCCTGCTCCCGACATTGCAGCTCCGCAATCCTTCCAACTACTGTTACTCCCATGCCTGCCTTTTCATTTATCTTTGGCTTGTGTCCCAAACCCCCTCCTCCTTTCAGGTACTGGACAGGGAACCGTTGAGGAGCTTCATCGCCCAGGCGCGCAAACAACCGCAAGTGACACTATGGTCCCTCCTCCCGTGGAGGCAGGCAATGCGACGCTGGTCCCACCCAGCCAGGCAACATGATGCAGCGGACTTCCTCCTCCACTTACACCAAGTCCTCAATGCGCCCTGCTTCCAGGGCCTCTGGCAGTCCTTTGACGACAGCCACACGCTTCTAGATGAAGGCGGGGTCTGCCCACTCATACTTTCCGGAATGCAAGATGCCTCTGACACAATTGCCACCACTGCCCAGTCCTGCATCAATCGCTGGTATTCGCAGAAACGTCGCCACGCCCTGATTGCAGGTACTGAAGCTGTGGCTGTACAGCTCAACCGCTTTCGCAATGAACAGGGCATTGCAACCAAACGTGACCATCGCATAGATGCTGATCCAGAAGTCCTTTTCCCACAATGGACTCCCTCATCCCCTGATGGCATCATTTGGAGAACGTATCAGCTTCAGGCGATTGTCCAGCATATTGGACCGACCACGGTCAGTGGGCACTACCGTGCTGCACTCAAACCTCGTTCTGGAACAGCGAACGTGTGGCATCACACCGATGACAATAGTCCTGCGCAATCGGTCCCACCAGAAGCCTTGTCCACTTCCAACTACATCCTTGTATACCGAATGAGGAGTGCTGCAACCTCAGCATAGGCCCCACGGGGCAACCGCTTAGTTAGCTTCGAGGCGATCCAATCGTGATCGCGCGCCACTGTGCGCCAGGTGATCCCTGCTCCAATCAGCGCATTGCGACCTCACCGTCCGCAGCGAGTGTGATGATACTACTACTACTACTACTACTACGACTACTACTACTACTACTACTACTACGACTACTACTACTACTACTACTACTACTACTACTACTACTCCTACTACTACTACTACTACTACTACTACTGCTACTACTGCTACTACTACTTCTACTACTACTACTACTACTACTACTACCACTACTACTAGGACGACGATGGCGACTACTACTACTGCTACTGCTGCTACTGCTGCTACTACTGCGCTGCACTACTACTACTACTACTACTACTACTACTACTACTACTACTACTACTACTACTACTACTACTACTACTACTACTCCTATTGCTACTACTGCTACTACTACTACTGCTACTACTACGACTACCACTACTACTAGGACGACGATGACGACTACTACTGCTGCTACTACTGCACTGCTACTGCTACTAGTACTACTCCTACTTACTCCTACTACTCCTACTACTACTACTACTACTACTACTGCTGCTACTGCTACTGCTACTACTACTGCTACTACTGTTGCTGCTGCTACCGCGCGACTACTACTCCCATGGGAGTAGTAACAGTATGCTGTTACTGTTGCGACATGTATAGCCGTCGTCTCAAGAGCATTAACGCGCTTCTGCAGTTACTCTTGCAGAGTAGGTTTCTGCAAGAGCGCAAAGCAAGGCATCGGACTTGAAGGTTCTGTTTGAAGGTATTCTTGCTTGAGTTCGGACGGTAGACTCTGAGTTCAGGATGTAAGCAAAAAGAATCTAGGTTGGCTCGTTCGGAGTTGGTAGCTTACGGCCGAATGCTTGAGCAGGAAGTTCAATCCCTAAGTCCAAAAGATTACAGGTCCGTGGTCAAGGCAATTCGCCGAATTCGCCAAATGTAAACAAAGAATCACATAAACAAATACATACATATATAATCATATATATATATATATATATATATATATATGTCGCATGTTGGTAAGCGTTTTAAATTTTCAGTATGTAAAGTCAGATTTGTATTTATATTTGTATGCGTACTTCTACGTACAGCTACGTTTGTGTGCAGTTGTGTGCGTGGGCATCTGTATGTACATGTTTCTAAACAACATGCGCATGTACACAATGCCGAGGACAAGTATGCGACTGGAGAAACCTGGTTGTGTAAAAGCACGGGCCTCCACGATTCGGTGTGATGTTCGGTTTGTCCCACCGAGGCTTGCACCGACATATATACATATATATATATATACATACGCACAGTATACATACATGCAGGTGTTTGCTTATCTACGTTGTGCACACGTGTAAACCGTCGTAGACAGAATCTGTTATGTGCATAGAAGAGCAACCGAATCGTTGCTCGAATACATACACACGAATCGTTGCTTGAATATGTACATATGCACATATAGCAACATGTACATGCATACATTCCTGTGCACATGCTGGCATGCAACCCCAAAGTGTACACTGTGGAAAGGGGGCTCGAGACTTGCGTACCTGGTAGCATGAGCCTGTTACAGGATGAACTGACCCATGGCTTTCGAAGTTGAAACCACACATGCTGTAGTCTCTTGCCATGCGACACCGGATGAGGAGTTTGCATGTAATCGCTTCCCTTGAACATTCAACCCACCCCTAATATAAAAACTGCCGGCCCTGGGAATTTTGCGGGTTCGGGCCCCGCATTCAATTTAAAGGGGGCAACATTAGGGGGGGTGGCAGATCTGTATGTGTTTTAATTGAAGGAAGACTACCGTAGTACTAAAGACACCAGAACTTTAGGGTTTAAAGGTTTAGGGCTCAGGGCTTTAATTATAGAGGCAAAGATTAATTACTGCAGTAATTACTAATTAAAGAGACACGAGAGCTTTAGGGTTTAAGGGTTTAGGGCTCAGGGCTACAGCTTTAGGGCTCAGGGCTTTAGGGCTTAAAGTTTAGGGCTCAGGCCTTTAGGGTTTGGGGCTCGAGGTTTAAGGCTTAGGGTTTTAAGTTTTAGGCTGGAGCCAGTTATTAGCTAATTAATTAGTTTTAATATAAGGGGGGGTTGTTGGGTGTTATGTCCCTCCCTCCCTCTCTCCCTCCCTGCCCTGTCTTTGCTAATTAATTAAGCTTTAGGGTTTCCTGGCTTCAGGGACTTAATTAATCAGGGCTCAAGGTTTAGGGCTTCGGGCTTTAGGGCTCAAGGTTTAGGGCTTCGAGCTTTCGGGCTCTAGCCGTCTGACTGTCTGGCTGCCTCATTATTCCTGTCACTCCGGCTCATACCTGCAGGACCCGAAACCCCCCCTAATATAAAAACCAAACCTCCGAATTCCAGTTTTTATATTAGGGGGGGGGGCGGTTTAATATTAGGGGGAAGGGATTATGCATACGAGTTTCGGATCTAGTCTTGGTCTCCAAGCCTGTTTGACATTGGCTCGGAAATCTGTGAGGAGAAGCTGGACTACAAACTGCCAGAAAGCTTGAAGCAGCTGCTGCCTACTTGAGTTTGGCAATCAGAGAGTTTTCAAACTTGGCATTTGTGCTCTTGCAGCCACACCTCTTGAACACTCCAATTGGAGTCTGCCGGCAAGTGCAAGACCTGTCAAGTGATGTTCAGACGTTTGTGCGTGCGTGCGCGCGTGCGTGCCTGCGTGTGTGTGTGTGTGTGTGTGTGTGTGTGTGTGTGTGTGTGTGTGTGTGCGTAACTCCTGTAACCAAGGATTTCTCGCAAGTTATTTTCCGCAGGGGGCCAGTGCTTCCCGCTGGGGGTCACGGGCCAACGAATACACCCCCAGGGAAGGTGTAAATGTACTTGCTGTATCTGATATGGCACGGGGCTTAGCCAAGAACCCCAACGTCGGAAAGTGTGTAGTCAGGTACAAACACCCAAAGCTCGGATTGGAGACTTGCACATGCGTGCTTCAGACAGCTTTCGTTCAACGCGCTGTCTGCTTCGGGGTTGCCCGGATGGAGGTCATGCTGATGATCAGCTGAAGATCCATGATCGGAACGTCCTGATTTAGTCGGAAAGGTTGTTACTGTCTGATCTTGAGTGAGAATCCGTCGGAGTTAGGATATCAGCCTGTCTTACATTGTCTCCATGCGAGTGTTGCGCAAGTGTAGTGCTGCTGCTAAGTACCAGGCTGCTTTGCTCGCAATGTAGGTGGAGAGGGCAACGTCGTCGAGTGCTGATTCGGAAGATTTGATTCGAGCCAAGGCTAAGCATGCGCAAGCCAGTCTCACCTTGCATTCGTTCAACGCGCTGTCTGCTCTGGGATTGACCGGATGGAGGTCATGCCAATGACCAGCTGAAGTTCCCTGATCGGAGCGTCCTGATTCAGTCGGAGAATTTGTTACTGTGATGTGCAAATGAAGTCCAAGGGACTAAAGAACAACATAACCAGAATCATTGAATGAGGTTTTTGTCGACGTGCAATGGATGCGCAAGTGATGTGATAGCGGACATTTATGTGAGCGAGAACAGCACAGCAAGCACACGGACGGAGGTGGTGTATTTGTGTGCCAATTTGGGTCAAGTTCCCAAAAGGCCGTCGCGATGTCAAATGATGTCAAGGTGGGTTGTTTTGTAGGACATGCCGGCTCGTAGCAGGCACCACACAGTCTATTGCAACGCATGCTGCTACCATTGCTGCGCAGGGTCTACCCCTGCGGCCCCCGCTTGTTCAAAACGCAAGATCAAGATGACGACTGTCAGTAATCAGGCCGCTGACAATGAAGTTGATGTCTTGGACAGCGCCAGACGAACTACTATGCACGGGCATCACAAAAGGAAGGTGGGAGCTTTCCCGCCTGCAGATGAGGAGCTGCCAATCGAGCAAGTTACTTCATTGAGTTTTTCAATACGGGGAGACCTCCGTAAACTGACTTTGCCATTTGGGGCCCGTATCATCGCAGGATTCAGAAGAAGTTGAAGGCCAAGGGGGTTCTAATTTCGCAGGGGGGTGAGATCACGTCTGTTGAAGTTCAGGGTCCACCGAGTTTCACGGCATGACGGGAGCGCTGTGCCACTATGCCGTGTTCCAAACCGTTGTTCTTGCACATGTTCAGTGGTCCTTCTGCCTGCGTGGATGGTTTAAAACTTTATTTGCAGGAGCTGGGGGCTGGTTGCAACGATTATGACATCGTGAACGGCTCATCATTCGATTTGGTGGACGAGCACAATTACCAAGAGTTGCTCATGCAGGTGCGCGGTGGTTTGTACGATGGTGGTATGTTGGCCTTTAAGACTTTAACGGGCCCAACAGATCCAACAGGCTCACATCCGTTATGGATTGCCAAATCTCAAACCTGCCGATAAAGACAAGGTCAAGGTTGGAACTTTGTTGGCAATGCGGGCTTTGGGAGTCTTTCGTGAAGTGCAGAAGCAAGGCCGACCAGTTGTGTTGGAGCAGACGTATTGGCGGCAAAACGACCCGTCCGCCATAAGCATGTACAACTTGGATGAGTACCAGGAGCTGCTGAGCAACACGGATGTGCATCCGGCGAATTTTGACCAGTGCATGTTTCGGGCGCCGAGTACCAAGCGTGCCACTGCCCTTTACTCCAACATTGATCTCACGACTCATGGGTATAAGCTCGGACTGCAATCACAGAAGGTTTGGTGGACCAGGTCGTCCGATGGGCATCGTCGCATGCCCCGCTCAAAGGTAGAGCACCTTGGATAAGAATCGGTTCACCAAACGAGGCTGTGACGGGGGACATCAACATCAAAGGGCGCTAATATCTCACCACAGCGTCCACATCCTTCCCCGCCGGGCTGAGTCAGTTCTTGGCTACCAGATTGATGAGATCACGCCTGGGTTCACACAAATCCGGCGCTGGTCAATCGTCCAACCGTTCAACCATAGTCGGAGGCTTCATTCACACACGTTGGATGGAGTAAGATTGTCCGCCAACTACCAGAGCAATCTGAAACGCAGGCGAGCACACAATCAGGTTATCATCATCGGCGCCTGCTGAAGGGCAAACGTCCTTTGGAAGAGGATACGCATTTGGGCGGCATGAGGCGCCCCAACAAAGCGCTTAGATTGATACCTGGGTATCGCGATGCCGGTGGCACCCTGCACAAACTCATTGTTGACTACCTCAAGACTCACCGTCATGTCGTCTATCAGTGCTGTGATGATGTCCAGGATGCGGGTTTTTCAGAAGGCTTGATCGGGGCATCAGGGACATGATGCGACGAACTTTTCCAAAACTTGCTCAGCCAGGGGGCGGGGCTTTGGACACCAAGCTTCAAGCTGAACTGTTGCATCGTTGGGCCGAGGCCGTCGGCGACCCGGATGCGGATCACGTGCATCAATGGCTCGTTACAAGGGCGCCGGCTGGCATTGAAGTTATCATGGTGATGACGGTGTATTTCCGAACAGG
Source organism: Symbiodinium sp. CCMP2592 (assembly GCA_905221615.1). Lineage (NCBI taxonomy): Eukaryota > Dinophyceae > Suessiales > Symbiodiniaceae > Symbiodinium > Symbiodinium sp. CCMP2592. The sequence continues at coordinate 372,697 of CAJNDT010005357.1, read as the reverse complement.
CTGCTGGACAGCGGCTTTGCTAATGCTTTGAGTCGCGAAGCGCATGCGAGGCATGGGTTGGCGGCAAAGTTAGTCTATCCAAGCTCAGGCTCATTCACCAAGGTCCATCCAATTACGGGCAAGATTAAGCGACCCCTCATCTTGGATTGCAAACAGTCGCATGTCAACCAGCGTGCGTGGAAAGGTGGCCGCCTGTTGCTACCAAGGGTCACTATATTGAACGACACGTTGGGACGACTTCGTCAATCCGAGGGCGCAGACGTGGTGTGGAATGCTTGGCGTTGGACTATTCAGGCTGGTTCTTTTTAATACCGTTGCATCCGAAGGAGAGGCGCCATCGCACCTTCGCATACAAGGCCGTCGACACCGTCCAGGCACAAGGCTCCATCAACGCGCCCGTTGTGCGTGGACATGTTGCTGCCTTGGTTGCTCGTCTTACCAAATGCGCCTTCGGTGACACCGCTGAGGCTCCAAATATACGTTGATGATCCGTGTGTGTGTGTGTGTGCGTTGTTGGTACAAACGCACAACGTGACGTCAACCTATCTGCACTCGTCCTCATGTGGCGGGCCCCAGGCGTCTTAAAGTCGATCGTGGAACCTCGGTGCAATGGATTGGCACAAGTCTTAAGTTGGAAGGAGCGGGCAGTGCGTCGGCCAAGATTACCGTCACAGCTACGCCGCAGCTCATCGACGAGTTGCGCGCCAGCACGACACGCCATTTGCAGGTGAACTTGGTCTCGCGCAAGGAGCTCAACACTGACGCGGGCGAGTTGAATACTTACCTGGCATTGTCGAGATGGGTCAGGCCTTATCTGTCCGATGTGTATGCGGCCTTGCACACAGATAGCAGCGCAACAAATGCGCCCGTGGGCATGGTCTGGACGAAACAGTGGCGACATGCTAGTCTGTGGCTGAAGGCGCTCCTTGGTAATGAGGGCGCGCCCATCCGAGTATATCGCATGGCCACTTATTCGTCGGGTGTGGCATTAAACTCGCGCTGGTGACGGATTGGAGCGCAAACGGATGGGCCAGTGCTTTCCCGGGAGGGGGGGGCGGGGTGGGGGTCACTGGCTCAGGAAGACACCCCCAGGGGTGAAAACGTACCTGCTATGGCGCACGGGGCTAAGCCAAGAGCCCCAGCATCGGAAGGTGTGTAATCAGGCACAAGGACCCAAAGCTCGGATTGGACACTTGCACATGTGTGCACACACACATGTGTGTGTGTGTATGTGTGTGTGTGTGTGTATGTGTGTGTGTGTGTGTTTCTGTGTGTCTCTGTGTGTGTGTGTCTCTGTGTGTGTGTCTCTGTGTGTGTGTGTCTCTGTGTGTGTCTCCGTGTGTGTGTCTCTGTGTGTGTGTCTCTGTGTGTGTCTCTGTGTGTGTGTGTGTGTCTGTGTGTGTGTGTGTGTCTGTGTGTGTGTCTGTGTGTGTGTGTCTGTGTGTGTGTCTGTGTGTGTGTGTCTGTGTGTGTGTGTGCGTGTGCATGTATGCCTGTTTGTAGGTGTGTATACCTGTATGTAAGTAGGTAGGCACATACGTCTGTCTTCATCCATACCTCCATGCGCATGGGTGCATGCACGATGCATGGTCGTTCGAGGGTTTATGCATGTAAGCTTTTCTTGACACACAGAGAAAAGGGTTTTCATGCACCAAGGTCATGTACAAACTGCCTGTGTTATCTCGCACATTGCAGACTTCTGCTCGAAGTACTGTGCACGAAACTGCTGCTGAAGACTCTCGTGCTATCCCGGAGCAGACTTTTGCAGCTACTGGTTTAGCAGCTCTGCGTGTGAAAAAGAAGGGTGCGTAAAATGACTTGCATTTGGAAACTGGTTGTTCTGCAGGGAAAGATCGCTTACCCCAAGCCCGTGGGGTTGGTGGACAACTCTGGAATTGTCGGGCTAAATGTCGAGAGATCATTGTAAAGCCTTGGATATTCCTTCTGCAGTTTGTTTATCCCAGGCTTCGGTTCCGACGGGGTGGCGGTGAGGCGGTGAGGTGCGCAGCTCCGCAAGAAGCCAAGTAGGAAAGCATGTGTCAGGCTAAGATCAACTGCTCATTGGCATTTGTGGGCGTGGAGTAAACCTCCGCTGATTCATGATCTGTTGATGTCAAGAACCCCGAGAGCCTCTTGTAGACAAATGCATGAGGGTTTATTCTTCGGCATGCAGCTAGTTTTCGCAACGACAATAGGTGCATATAGGTGCTGCCACCATTAATGAGCAAGCAAGCCCGGTACCTCCAGTTGTGATTATAGCAACCCTGATGCTGGAACAACTTGGGGAAAATGTTCATACTACGACAACGACTGCGACGACGACAACCATGAGAACGAGAACCACTACTACTGCTACTACTACTACTACTACTACTACTACTCCTATTGCTACTACTGCTACTACTACTACTACTACTACTACTACTACTACTACTACTAGTGCTAGTGCTAGTGCTAGTGCTACTACTGCCACAGCTCCTCCTCCTCCTCCTCCTCCTACTACTACTACTACTACTACTACTACTGCTACTGCTACTGCTACTGCTGCTGCTGCTGCTGCTGCAGCTGCTGCTACTGCTACCGCTGCCGCTACTGCGACTGCAGCTGCGACTGCGACTGCTACTGCTCCTGCTGCTACTGCTGCTGCTGCTACTGCTACTTCTCCTACTCCTACTCCTACTCCTACTGCTCCTCCTCCTCCTCCTCCGACGACGACTCCTACTCCTCCTCCGACTCCTACTCCTAAGTTTACGCCTGCTCCTACTCCTACTTCTACTCCTATTGCTGCTACTGCTACTGCTATTCCTCCTCCTATTCCCACTCCCACTCCCACTCCCACTCTGCTGTTCTTGCTGCGACGATTATTAATCGCTATAAATGGTCGCCCCTATGATGCCCAACAGCTGAGTAGGTCCTGCTTTGCAGCCACTGGCACATCTTGGGCGAAGGACCCGCCGAATGTGTATGTAGAATGGTTGATGGTGTTTGCAGAGACGTTTCAGATACTACAGGGCTTGCTCAGAGTCTGGCACTGGGTGCAAGCCTTGATTTCATCAGGAAAGCTGCTGCCATTGACAAAGGACCACGTTCACATCGGTGAGTTGATGGGAATCGCTGACGATGCAGAAGAAGACTCAATCCTCGGCACCAGCTTCTGGATAGGCAGGGGCTTACACTGGGGAGCCTTCGGCGGTTACTTGCAATTTTGGATTGAAGCTTTCAGTCCTCGTTTCTTCGACTACCGAATGTGTAGCAAAGTGTGGAGTAGAAAAGGTTCGAAGCAAATCGTGTTGGTTCTGTTTTTTCTCTGGCACCCGCGACTTTTGGATTAGGACCCGAAAAACGGCGCCTCGCGCTGCGTTGTCCAAATCGCCTTCTTTGTTGGACCTCGTGTCCTCCTGACTAGAGTCCAAAACGAACCCTGAGATGAGTGGGAGTATCCGGCCATTGGCGTCGCCTGCTGCATGTGCCCATCTGGTGGACACGATCTCATTTGGCTGGACCCTTGTCTCCGAACGGGTTCAGCTTCAACATTTCACCATGGCCCGATGCCCAAAATTACACACAATAAGCTGGCTCACATGGCTCTGCAAGGCGAAAACATAGTGCGATGTAGGGCTTGGAACTCTGACTCTGGCATAGGCAGCATTGGATTGAGCAAGTTGTTCAAGCTTGTGCTTGGACCATTCAGCCAGGCTAGGTCCGGCATGTGTATCAGCATCTCGCGAACAAGGGGACAAAGTGCTTCGGTCAAATCTCGAGAGCGCAGTCCAAGGCAAAATGAAGTCGATAGTACGGGAAGTCATTTTGCAATGAAGCCAGCGACGCCAGGCTTCTATATTGCACATACCTTTGCTAGTACAGAGCCCATGTGAGCAGAGACAACTTGACGGGGTCAAATCGAATGGATATGGAGACCGTCATGGCACCCATTTACAGCTGTATTTCATGTGCAAATCCGCTTGGCGAGACCGTCTTGAGCACTAAAGCTGGTAGGGCAGCTGCGTACAGGTTTGAGGGGAGTTCCGGCGAACAACTTTGTCGGGTCACGAGACTGAACGACATGTCAATCGACTTTCTTGCGACAACCATCCCACGAAGCTGCAATGGTGCCGACTGCCTAGGATTACTCGAAGTGTGGCCGCCAGGCTGGCGCGTGCGATTGGATGCTTAATGTATTCCTGGCTTAGGGTGATATACAGAGTCATCTTCTCCCGGTGTGTCATGCTGGATGACATGATATGCCAATAAACTTGTTCCGAAAGTCAAGGCTTCTACACTCCTTCAATGTAGTATCGCTGTTGCAGGAGCAGTAGCAGTAGTAGCAGTGATGGCATGATACTTCGCGTTGACGCTGAACTGTCAACATGCAGTCCCTCTGGTATCTCTGTGGAGTGCTTGCTGCTGCGCTTACTTACTGCCCCGATGTTGAGTTGCTGGATGTACCGTGCCTCTGCGTGGAACCAAGGAGTTTGGATCCACTAAGGAATGTCTTTACCACCCGCAGCCCATGAGAACATCAATCCTCGCCCGAAGCTATCTGTCATTAGCCACATCGTCATGAACGAGGCCATGGAGTGGCAGGGTGAACTGGCAAACATGGCGATGCAGATGTGGCGACAACAGTGCCTCCACAACTTTGGTGATGGGTCAATGTTTGGATTTGGCAACATGGCATGCTCACCTTGGGGGTTGGCTCCAAGTGTGCTTGGTGTTGACATGGGCAGAGCCAACTGGACACCTCCACCGGTTGCTCATCCGGCTCCACCCACTGACTATGTGCCGACAAATCCGTCTATGGCCACAAGCTCTATCCCGGAACATCGTCGCACGCATGAGCCGATGGAGCCCTCAGGTGTGGCGAATGAGATCTCACCATCGAAAACAAGGTGTAAATTCGGGAAGCGATGCACTCGTCATGACTGTTGGTATCAGCATCCCGAAGGTCGGAACATTGACATGCCTGACGACAGTGCTCGGCGATCGTCACGCTCACCAGCTCCCAAGCGCCGACGAAGGTTTCATCGTGATTCATCCTCCAGTTTAACACCGCCTTGTGTGCGAGGAGCCGCAGCTAAGCCCCACAATCACAGCGATAACGACAGCGGAGATGATGATCGAAAGGATTCGGACCACAGCCTCTCAAGAACCACATCTCGCAGTCAGCCACGCAGCAGTAAACCTCACCTCCTCCTCCGTGATGCGGATGTACCATGGCCCCGGGTGATCTCAGCATCGGGAAAGTTGAAGAACTTCAAGCCTGAATCGCAAGGATGGGCTCTTCACTTTCTGAACCCAGACCACCCAAGGATGTCCATCTCACTTCAGGATTTGTCTGCAGTGATTGGGCACCTTCAATCAGAAGGCTTAATCATGTGTGACCGGCCAACATTGGTATCTCCAGGTGTTCTCCAAGTCAAATTTGGGCGTGGCGGTGGTAACCTACAGGTGTATCCGGGTGCTACGGGGAGAAGTGCAGGGAATGCTCGCATTAACAGTTCACGTGAAGATCAAGTCCGTTCCATACGAGCGTCATTGCTACGCTCTCAATGGTTTCATGACGCAGGAGTTGGTCGTGCTTCCCCATTAGATGCCACAATCCACGCGACCTTGATGTCCAACGGCAAGCTTCTGCTACCATCGATCTCCACGGAAACTCGTCATGCAGACATCAAGGGGCTTTTCCAAGAAGTTGCCAAAAAATTGGGCCCCCAGGGCAAGATGGCACTTATGGATTACGTCAAAGAGTCGGGTCTACATGAAGGTCATGAAATCTGGCCCTTCATTGATGCAGCCTTTGTTACTCCAAAAGCCAAGAGGAAGACGAAATGACTACCTTCCGACAGCACCTCAAGCGGTGCAAATCTTGGCTTTCTCAATTGCGCGTGCTTGACTCATCGGGATGGGACAATGAGTGAAGCCAAATTGAGTGATGTGCTATCTTGCATGACGGATCATGGTTGTGATGCTTTCTTTCTTGCTGAGACTGGTGTCATGGATGGTACCCACGTTACACCACAATCTGGCTTTGACTTCGATTTCTGCAATGCTGAACGTGCGTTGCCAGGTTATGGGGTTGGGGCTATTTTCCGTGGGAGGCACCGTGGCAGATGGGCCAGGATCAGCACGAATCTTGATTACCGTAATTTTGGGGTGTGGATGCTTTCCATAAGCGAGCGTCCACTGCTGATTGGTGTGCTATATGCCCCACACCCGGGACATGGTCATGAAGCACGCTCTTCAGTCTTTTCACGAGTGCATGAAAGTTGGGTGCGCCTGATGGCGCAACATCAGCAAGCCGTTCCAGTCCTACTTGGGGACATGAATTTGCCTACTTTTCTGAGCCCTAATCCTTCTCCGGGTTTGGCAGCCAGCGAGTCAGCACTGAATTGTTTGTTTCATTCTTCTTTCGTTCTGCAGCTGGGAGGTGTTGTCCTGAACCCACCTGCCCAACCTACCCACATCCGCGGGAACATCCTCGACTTGGCTGTGGTGTTTGATTGCCATCGAGCTTTCTCTTGCACAGTCATCCCACAACGGTTCGCAAACAGCGACCACTTTCCGATCTTTGTTAGCTCCTCATTGCGAATAAGGCCCGAATCCACAACATTGAAGTGGTGCACCTTCCGGGATTTCCCGGTACAGGCTTTTGTCGCTGAAATCTCCCCGAGCCTTGCTGTTTTGCATTCTTGGATGGCCCATCAACTTCGACCAGTGCCGCAAGAGGAATGTATCCTGAAAGACATCCTCATTCAGGGGTCAGTGACCTTTGGACTTCTACTTTTGGCCGTCCTCTACCAGACCAATTCCCCCTATGGCCGCTTCGCCTGCAATAACCGGCGGGGCCGTCGGCGTGGTTTTATGTCTTCGGCATTGCGGAAGGCGATTACATCCATGCGCAATGCCCGTGGGTCTGCTGGATTCTCGATATTGCGGCGGAAAGTTGATTCTTTGATGAGGCGATGCCGGCGCCTGCGAGTGTACTTGTCTGCGTTTCGCACCACCTCCCAGGGACTTGTTCGGCCCACAAATGATTTGCATCAGTGGCTCAAAGACGACCTCAAACCAGGCTCATCAGCTTCGCGGTTCATCTCGATTGGAAACAACGTCCTTGAAGATCAGGTTGCAACGGATTTGTGGGTGGAGTTCCTCCGTTCGCAAACTTCATGGGATGGCCAATTGTCACCTGATGTACTCCTGCAGCTGTATGATGGTCATCTGTCTGAAGCTCCTAAGCTACCTGCAATGCCAGCGCATACCCAGGAAGACCACAGTGACTGCAAGCAGTGGCTGCGCAGCCTGCGATGTCAACCGCTTTCCTATCGTGCAAAGGCTCTCGTGCAATGGACTGAATTCTGTGATGCTGTTGAGTTCATGAATGGAGCTGCTGCTCCGCCTCCTTCTGAGCCAATCCCGGTTAGCATCCTGTCTGTCCCCTGTGAGCCTCTACGGGCTTGTTGGATCGGTTTGCTCAACTTGGTCATCTTATGTGACCATCTCCCGAGGATTTGGGCTACTGTCGTAGTTGCACCACTGCTGAAACCTGGGAAAGCTCGGAATCGCCTTGAGTCTCACAGGCCGATTTCGTTGATGCCCCTTGGTCTCAAACTGTTAGATCGCGTGTTGTTTCGTCGGGTCTGGCCCGTGATTCAGGATCAGGCTTTACCTTGGCAACTGGGAGGCAGCAAAGGCCCTGACCTATGCATAGCATTCATGGGAGATCTCTTACGGCTGCGCTTCAAACAGAAAGCGCCTTGGACAGTAATCTTTTTGGATGGGCAATCTGCCTTCTGTCGTCCACCTTGGCTGGCAGTTGTGTCTGGCATGCGCCGCATACCGGGCATCAGCGACATGGATATCCTCATTATCTTCACTCTACTTTCTGGCATACGCTCCAAGGTCGCCGTGTTTGGATCCATGCATGGGAATTATAAGAATGAAGTCGGGCTGCCACAGGGAGGCGCTTTATCCACAGCGTTATTCGTGTTGCTCACGTTTTCACTGTATGGCGCTCTTTGTGACGCGGACACTGCTTGCCTGGCTTCTGGCAACAGCTGCATGTTCTCCGCCCCTGCGTGTGGCTATGTTGATGACATTGCTTTGTTGACATCTGCCCCTGCAGCAGCACAGCCTGCCTTAAAGGTTGCTTTTGAGTGGGCGCAAGGCATCCGCATGGTCTTCAACATAGGTGTGGACAAGTCCGCATGCCTTGTTTCGTACGATGGGTCAGCCCCCACTGCAGATATGAAGTTTCCTGATGGTCAAGCTCTCCCGGTAGTCGATGAATACAGATACTTGGGAGCGCTGCTCACCGCAACGGGGAGGGTGGGTCGCACTATACAGGATCTGGAGGAGAGGATCTTGCAGAAGACTGGTCCATTGATTGGGTGGGCCCGTGCCAACCAAATCCCGCTATCACATCTGGGTAAGCTGTGGAAGCTTTATGTCGAGCCGGGCATATGGTGGCTTGTTGCAGCTTTGCCGATCACTCATGCGCAAGCTGATCGCTTGGATCTTCTACAACGTAAAGTTGCACGCATGCTTCTGGGTCATGGCAAGCGCTCCCCGCTACCGTCTGCTTTGGCATGTCTCGGGTGGGTTCCATGGTCGCATCTTTTGGCGTGTGCTCGCATTAGCCTGCTCGCGCGTGCATGCGCTGACTCCTGCAACCTCATGGCGCAACTTTTTCCCATCGCGGTGACTGTGCCTGGCACTTGGGCCGAACAGATCAGCGCGGACGTTCTTCATGCATTTGGGATCGAGGCTCCCCATGCGTTCACTGCATCCAAAGCTGAACTCAAGGACTTTCACAGCAGTTCTGTGCAAATTGGCTGGCAGCAACTTGTTGAGCAATGTGTGGTCCATCCCAATCTGACACACTTTCCGATTGAGTGTTTCAGAGGCTGCGAAATCCCCAACCCGATTGCTGCTATCTTCGAAGCTCCCAGCATCGGCCTGGAGCAGTCAACCCTAGCTCTACGATTGTTCTGTGGTGGCCAGGGGCTTCGAGCAGGTGATGTTGAATTTGTGAGTGCTGACAGTCGAAACTGCTGCTTATTCTGCCTGGGAAATGGTTCCCAAGTAGC
>CAJNDT010005357.1:301111-358611 GCA_905221615.1 Symbiodinium sp. CCMP2592 | reverse complement strand
GACAAGAACCTTGCGATGGATGGCGTTCCATTTACCGGTGGAAACTTCTTCACTGTGGCAACATCAAAGGTAGGCAAATAAATCCTATGCAACGCCAATCGTGGCGGATGCAATGCCCGAGCACCACGTGCCAGGCATTAGCAGTCCAGCACATGCGCGTTCCACGCCCAGTGCAGCCACTCTGTTTGGCATACCAAGCGGATTTCATGGACAAAGTGATGCGGCAGCCGTACGTGACCGACAGCTACGTGAACTCTTGGAGGATCGCGGGATGTTGGGATCGAAGTCCACAGCATCTGCCAGCTCCTCAAGACCTGTTGGTATCGACGGCATTATCGCATCTATGAGGGGCAACGACCCCAATGGTGCCCCAAAGGCTACCCCTGTCACCTACGATGCTTCCATCCATGAGGCAAGGAGACGTCAGATCGAGAAAGAGGTCGCGGAACAGTACGAAGAGAAGATTGCTGATCTGCGAAGCGAAGTACTCAAGGCCCAGAAAGCCGAACAACGTCTCAGAGCTGATCGTGATGAGTGGAGATTACTCGCTGAAACGATGCAGGAAGACAATGGAGACGATGACGGTGATGAAGCTGGCGATGAGAACGAAGAGGGAGAGCAAGATGAAGGTGCCGGCACGAGGTATGACCCTCCAGATTCGCCTGATGATGACGATGATGATAAGAAGAAGAACGGTGGAGGCAAACCTGAACCGGATCCTGACCCTCATGCGCGTGATCCTGACGGAGACGCAGATCCTGAGGTCACGGAGGTGAGAATTTCCAGGAGAGAGGCCGATAAAGTGACCGTCCCTCCATGGCCCGTGCTCACTCACTTGAACAATTGGCGGTCAGTATGCACGGCGAATGTCCTAGGAGCGTCAGCCGACCCAAATCATGAGGACTGGATGTTGTGGCTGGCACCAGCGTTCAATCCATTCCCTGACGTCGAAGCACTGAACGATTCAGGACACAAGAAGTTCAAGAGCATAGACGTCAAATTGGGGGTCGCCATGGTCGCAATGCTACGCGCTGGTGGTGACAAATCCGCTGATCTGTACCTGGAGGTGAACCGGAAGGCCAACGATTACATCAGCAGGCCCGAAGGGAAGATCATCAAAGGACGACAAATCATTGCGATGATGTATGAAAGTTTTCGAACGCATGACCGTCTCGACATGATCATCACTCTCGAGTACTTGGTGAAGCTCCAGTACCAAGGCGACAACAAACTTCATACGTTCAAGCAAACATGGTTGGAAGTTCTTGGACGGATGAGACCAGAAGACATACCATCCAAGACAGCTCTCCGTGATTGCTTGCACAGCAAGATCAAGGACTCGCCCGCAATGAAGATGGATTTGGGCATGCACTATGACCACTTGCCCTATAACCACGAAGACCGATCGTACGACAATCTGATGAAGATCATCGATCGTACCATCATGCGGAGACGAGAACAATCAAATCTCACTCAAACCCAAATTGGTTTGCGCCAGATGCTTGAGGGCAAGGATTTGCTCGCTGCGCCGGCCAAGGTACCTGAGAAACCAACGCCTAATGCAGCTCCATCCGCAAAGGTCAAGGCTTCGCCTACCAAGCCGGATAAAGCAACACCTGTGCTACCTCAGAGCAAGGCGAAGAGTCATGCGAAGACCAAGCCAAAGCCCAAGAAGAAGACGAGGAGTGAGTCGGCGGACAACAGAGGCGACAAGAGCAAGAAGCAAATCCGCTGCAAGTTCCATTTCACAGATGCAGGGTGTCGAAATGGTGACAAGTGCCCATTCAGTCACTCGAAGAAGACTCCAGAGCGACCCTTTACGCCGAGGACGAGAACTCCAAGTCCATCTGGAGGAGGAGGAAATAGGATATGCTACTCTTTCAAGAACACAGGCTCGTGCTCAAGAGAGAATTGTCCTTTCAAGCATGAGGCCGCAGCTACCCCAGCTCCGGAGCCAAAGGCGAAAGCCAAAGCCAAATCCGAAGCGAAGGCAGCTCCAGCGAAACCGAATGCTAAGGCCAAGGCACTCCCTGCGGCACCCGCCATTAGATTGTGCCGAAGGTGGAATCCATCAGCCCCGGCTATATGGAAGCGATCTTCAAGACAAGATGAGGAAGAGTCAGATTGTTCATCCGCTGACAGCGACGCTGACTCGGATTGTTCAACCGACGACGAATCCTCGGGACCGACTACGTCGACCCGAAAAGAGATCAAGCGCAACGTGACATTCGCTGACGGCGTGAAGTTCACTTCTTCGTGTCCTAGAAAGTCGAAGAAGGACAAAGAACGGAAGGTGAAGTACGTCGACATGGAAGCAATTGTCAACGATGAGGATCGCGCCGTGACTTTGGAATTCGCCAAGCACAAAGCGAGATTGCGGGCACAGATCATGAGAGACATGGTTGACGACGATGATGATCAATGCGGAGATCGAGTTTCATTCGTACGGATCCCAGGAACGTCTCGGGTGGAAGAGGTTTCCTTCTACGACGGTGAGGATTCCATCGTTGAGCGTGAACTCGATGCTGCGCACAGCAAGCGGATCATCAATCAGGGTGTGTTCAAATGCATGGTTCAACCAGTCATCCTCAAGAAGAAGATCAAGTTTCTCATGGACACTGGATGTGGTCATGACCTCATATCTCAGAAGAAGATCGAGAAGCACAGTCTCGAGACACTCGTGACTCCAGAGCCCATATCATTTCAGACAGCCAATGGAATCACCGATACCGATCTCGTGTCGAATTTCCAGACTGAGTCGTTCGAGGAACCGATCAACGCTTATGTGTTGGATGACACACCGTCGGTGCTTTCCATAGGCAAGAGATGTATGAACTTCAACTACGGGTTTGTGTGGCCACCCGGAAGGGAACCATTCATGATCAACCCGCAGGGCAAGAGAATATCTCTGTTCGTGAACGGTGACATTCCGTACATTCGTGCCGGGAGCTCCAAGTCACTGGTTCATGATGATCCGGAGGCCAAAGCAATCACCGAAATCTTCAAGGGTGTGCTAACCGCGGGTGATGTTGACGTCAATGTCGCAGCTGCCGCCGAAGCTGCACCGAGCGAAGTTGAAGCAGAAGAAGAAGGTGACGCTCATGAACGACCTCCTGACCCTGAACCCCATGAATCTCCTATAGTACTATAGAAGAAGTACCAGAGTCCGAGGCAGGACGACCGCCGGACGATGAAGGAGCAGGAGTGGGTGAAGTTCTACTGGACGGTGACGATGAGGTGATCATTGATGTGGAAGGCGACGGTGCGCCGAGCCGCAAGGCCAGAGTCGGAACACTAAAAGCCGAAGCAAAGATGTGCCACGAGTCCGCTGATGCAAGATGATGGCCTATTTCCGCCCAATCTTCAACGGCATCCTAACTGGGTATACGCGTCGGGGAGAGTTGCGATGCCTACGGCAAGCAATCTCGAACCGGAAGGAATCGTGCACCCTGAACATGGAAGGACGCCGGGGCAAGCGCGGGACTCCGCCACAGAACCTCGTGCCACTCCAAGCCACGGACCAAAGAGGGCAAGGACGGACGAGGCAACGGCATCGGCATCGTCATCTTCTGCAGCACCTCCTCCACAACAACAGCCTCCACAACCGGAAGAGGAACCAACGCAACCGGCATGGGAGGAAGCTCCGATCCCTGCTGGCGCTCAGGAAAGCTGGTATCACTATGTCAACATCATCGAGAAGGGCTGTCGCTCTGCTTTGCTGGCGACGATCCGTGATCGCGACGAGTACCCGGCTACCATTGACGAGACGCCAAAGTTTGTGGCCAACCACGACGTGGGGACCACGCCTATTCAGCATTACGTCAGAAGACTGGTGACCTATTTGGCAAGGGTTCGTTCCGTTTCCCAAAGTGATGACAAAGGTCTCAACCTGAAGGTCTACGTGAAGCTGAACACAAAGGCGTGGCTTCGGATGTACTCACGACTATACCACGCGCTGGCGTTGGTGTCGTGCGTGCATCTTCCTTCTCCTCCAATGCTTACCTCGGCAGTAATGATCGAGGCAGATCGCGACCTTGTCGAGAGCGATTCCGTTCCGGAAGAGGCGAGGGTCAACACCATGAACACGCTGAATGGATTTCGCAATAGTTTGGGTATGGGTGGCAAACCCGACGCCGTGACTATGCGCTCTCAGTGCACAATCCTCGTTCAGGACTTTGACATCATCGCAAGAACTAGAGGATCAACGCACACGCTGAGAGAGAACCTCAGCATGCATGGATGGAGCGAGACTCACATTGTGAGCCCGTCGATCACTACAGGTGCAAATTACAACTTTCAAGTTACGAAAGGGTCATTGGAATCGGTGAATGCCACATTGGACGGTTTGTCCGAAGAGCAAATCGCAACCGTCACGTTGCACTACCATCTGTCTCTCCAAGCAATCCTCATCGAGAATATGTCCTTTCCGATGAGTGACGTTGGTGACGGAGCGGCAATCCGTGTCAGGTTGCAGCAACAGCTCAAGGAAACGTACGTTGACCCTATCATCGCAGCAGGGAAGCGTACCACGCGCCCTCCAATTGTCAACATCAACCACGACCTACGGTTCGTTGGAGCAGCTAGCAACTACCTTCTCAAGAAGGCTTCTATGTTCAACGGTTTCCACGCGCTGGGAATGTACATTGAACTGGAGTTGCGGGCCCGAGCATGCGTGGTGATTCATGGATCTTCGTTTTGGTCGAGAATGTACAGCCAGATGAAACATTCGTCGTCGAGCGTACATTCGCTGTCAGCCGAAAAGCTGCCGGCACCGGACTCTCGAGTCAGGTTCAAATTGGGCTACGCTATCTATGAGAAGCAGCTGTTCAGCGAGAAGATGGTATCCGCGTGTTTTGTCGAGGCATCGAGAATCCGCTCATGGGACGAAAGTGTCCGCGTCGATACAGTTGCGCACCCGTCGCTCGTCGAGATCTGGGAGGACAAGAGTGAAGTCACCACGTCCACAAAGATTTCGCAGACATGGTTCACGGGAGAACAGCAACAACAAATCAGGTCCGGTGCCCAGGGCGATACAGTTGCTGAGTCGTCCACGGTCACTTGGCAGGACTTTGACATCGCCATGACTGTTCCCGAAGCCTACTATGACAACAGGCACTACTGGTTCAGGATCGACACCTACGCGACCGCAAACACTGGCTACGTCAAAGGGAGAGCGTTCTATTGCCCAGGCTGTGACGCTATGAAATTGGCTGAGTGCTACGCACAAGCCTTCTTCAAGCCAACGGGAAACGGGTACCCTGGACACTGCATTGGATGCGCACACACTTCAGCTTTGAAGGTGCAGCATCTCATCAACTCCTTCAACGACTTAGTCGCGTCCCAGAAGTACACCTTGGCGTGCGCAAAGCACCTCTATGACCTGAGGCTTCAATTTGTGGACCCTCGTCAGGACATCAAGGACCTGCTACATCTGCTACTACGATGCCGGGAACTGCGCTTATGCTGGTTTCATGAGAATGCTTTTGACTCCGGAAGAGCGCCAAGAATGCTACAGAGGGTCAGCTTTGCCTAAGGAGGAACTCTTGGGCGACACATTGGAGCTGGCACTCGGGCTTCTTACAATAGCGATGAGGTATCCAAATCATTTTCCAAATTGGGGTGGTCTTGAAGGGGCAAATGCGTGCGTGAGAGGGATCGAAAGATCATTCTTCCGCTATGCGTCGGCCGAGGCTATCGAGCTCATCACGGTTGACTCCCCACGCAAGAGGACACCACCCAAGAAGAATGAACAAGTCGCTGAGATCGTCAACAACTTGTCCGCTGACCTCGTGATTGATTTCACTGTGATCGTCGATGGTGATGTCTACCCCGTAGAAATTGCAAGGAACGACGAGACACAGGCCGCTGACAACGTCACGGGCGATCCAGGGGTTTCAGTTGCACCACCAATACCGACACAGGACGTTGATGTGGATGCGCAACCTGAAGAAGAACAGGGTGCTGAAGAGCCCGATCCCAGGCAGAGAGTTCGTGAGGTGCTCGTCACACAGCTTCAGGACTATGTGGGAATACTTGCTCAGGGCGAGATGTCGGTCGGGAGCAATAACTTCACGTTCTGCATTGCTTGTGGCAGTGAATCACATCATCTGTCCGATTGCACCGAAAATGCTGCAACCCGAGATCTGATACTTCGAAGCATTCAGGTCATCAGGGACAGCCTTCTTCGCTATCCACGTCGACCACCTACACAACAAGCTGAGCCAATGGACGTTGATACCACAGACCATGTGAGTGTTGCTTCCTCGGACCGACGACCCAAGGCCAAAGCCCGACCGCGACGCGGAGGCGAAGCCGTTCGGGGTGATGTGGTCTTGATTCGTTACGAGAACAAGCACAACCTATGCACGGAAGTGGAGAACCGTCGAGGCTTACATGACGCTTGTGGTGTACCGCTGCGGGAAATGGGACCCGAGAACAGTCAGCGGGTGGTAGATCTCATTGAGCAGCTTTCGGACCATCGTGACCGACGACTGCCTCAACGAGGAGATCGTCCAAGCTTCGAGTATGATGAGAATACTCAACAATGGGCAAATTCAGGCTACGAATCCATCGGCGGCGGAAGGCCTATCCGATGCGGAATTCTTGACCTGATCCCAACCAAGGGTGCAAGCTTCATCAACAATCGATGGGACATCGTGAATGAAGTTGTCCTTCGCAACATCAACCGTCATCGAAGAATGAACGCAGAATGGGCGCTATCCTGCATTCAATCTGACTTACGCCACAGAATTGCCAGGCGCCCAGGTTCGGAATGGCTTGACAACCGGTGCCAAGTGGCATTCAGCAGCGTTATTCGATGTGATGAAGGAGGGTGGGTGCTGATAGAGGACTTGGTGAGGCATGAGCAACTGTGGACCCACGAAAGTAGACGCATTACCGAAGCGGTATCAAGGACCGACGAGTACCAAAGGAAGAGAGTGTACAATGAGAGACTGCAGTTACTGTTCCAGGGGAATATGCTTGCAGCAACGAAACGCCACAAGGCCAAGATCCGGCTACAGTTCTTGGGTGTGAGAGTGAAGAACCCCGGCACAGAGACTCTTGGATCTGCGAACTCGAACATGTTGGTGTCGGTTCCAGACCAGATCACAGAGATCCAGAACAACGACCGTTGCCGACACAATCAGAGGTACCTGAGTGTTTGCAACGGCTGGGTGAAGCCATGGGCTGTCAGGGCCACAAGTGGTCACTCTACGCACTCCGATCCCCAGAACAATTTGCTTCAGTTGGACAAGGACCGGTTCGCAATATCTCCATCTATGACCCTCTTGACACGTCTCGGGGGCGCGTTCCACGCTACGGCGTGCCGCAACTTGGATTCTATCGTTCTGCAGGGCGTCATGCCTGGTTCGGAGGATCCTGACGGGGACTTCGACCAGCGACGCCGATTTCAGGACAACCGAGGTGGCAGACTCCACAGTTATTGGGGGGTGTTCGCGCCGTTCGATGACCGGAACGCAACGACCAAAGCTCGGGTACACGGGCCGCAAGCCAAGCACATGCCACTTGTGGTCCTCCATGTCGCTTCGACAGATCTTGCCCGAGAAGGTGGACGTATCACTGACAGCGGTGTCATCATCGTTGGTCGAACGATATCGTTCCAGTTCGTGAAGGAGGTATGGTTTTGCGTCCCGAATCCTCAGGATACACATTCTTTCGCTCTGGTGGAAAAGATCTATGATGAACGATTGGAGAAAGAGATGGTGTTGGACTACAATGGATCTCCATTGCTTCCTGAATTCGAGAGATATCGAACGCCAAGCAAGATCATGGAATTGCTTTGCGAGATGCCTCCTGGACCCCATGACACAAGCAAGGAGCAGATAATGCGAGACCTTACCACTGTTTTGGAGGCCCACAGGGAGAACACGGTTCGGCATCACTACATGGACAAGGGCATCAAGTTTGTCATCAAGAACTGGCGACCCGAAGATCTACGAAGAGATGAGGACGGCAGGAGAATGAGGGTATGCCCAGCGTGCTACAACATTGTTCCAGCATGCTTTTCTCGATGCACATCCTGCTGGTCACAATTCGTTTCTTGCGGATACTACCAAGGTACTCCACAACGGGATACACCAACGGAGATCCCAAGTGACTTCATTGCTCAGACGATGGAAGCTGCGGCAGCAGCAGTACCTGAGGCAACCGTCGAGGAACAGGAAGCCATGGAAGCGGAATCGGTTGCGGAACCCGAAGGAATTCCAGAACCATCCGTCGTTGGTGATGACGATCCAGAACAGGAGCCTGATGAAGAAATGGACACGGAACCAGGAGAGGACTTTGACGACCAAGTACCAGATGCGGTGGCACAGGAACGACGTCCCGTCCTCATTGCCGGTCAGTCTTTGAACATCGACCCCGAACTGCAGATCGCCCGCACCGCCATGCAGCCGCCCTACTACCACGGCAAACGGAACGCCCATTGCATCGACGCCAACATGGCCGCTCTTTCGTACATGGCATTCGTTGTATGCAGAACCATCTACAAAGCTTGGTCAGGATTCGCGAAATGGGCGACTATGCCGTTGTTTCAGATGAGAGAGAATTTCGCACATGGCCAACGCTATGATGTGCTCGGAAAGTGGGGAACTTTGGCTGGAGTGGATAAAGAAACAGGTGTGAGCAGGGACGTGACTGATGAGGAGATCCTTCGCTTTGCTAAGGAGCCTGAAAACCTCAAGTCGTATGATCCCAACGGGACTTACACTTTGAAGCGCTTCCGGACGAACCAGATGCTTTCGCTATTGACACGGGGAGCCAACATGATGGGAATCGGCAGAGATAACTTCAATCCAACCACGTACTTGAAGAGTAACAAGGATGAAGACGTGAAGGCAATGCACTTTTGTTGCCTCAACGTCCTATGTGAAGTTATCCCGATGGTGACAGGACATCAACAATTTTCGGTACTACGAAACACGCCAACTGGACCAGTGGACTTTCTGTACATCGACCCGGTCGGCATCCTCTTGACTCATGCAGATTATTCCGTCCAGACCGTTGGATTGCTGGTGGACCACAACGTGCAAATGCCAGCGCACTTCATGGACAGATTGGTCAAGTCTAGAGTTGAAAGACAGCAAAATCCGAATACTCGACGTCCTGAAGCATTACATCACATTTCGGCCGAAGAGTATCTCCCTCCGGGTGGTACTTCCATCATGGACACGCCCGTCACTACGGAGGAACGTGCAAGCGCTTCCTCGGCAAAGGGACCTTCAAAAGGGCGTGAGAGAACCGGAGATGAGCAACATGGTGGCTGGAACGCCAATTCCTACCACGACTACATCGCCGGCAAAGGCCGAAACAAACGCAAGGACAAAGGAAAGCAGAGGAACCAGTATCCAAAGGAGAACCTCCGGCCCTGGGAACGCGATCCTACGTCAACGCGAAGATGGCGGTGAGACAACACGTGATCTACCTCATCTTCAAGATTGTGACCTCTGTGCTTCGCACGTGGAATTCCATCGCGAATGCTTCTTTCTTCGGTGACGCCTGATTCGTTCGCCATTTCAGGGGATCGTTACCGACGTAGATGAGTGTCACAACGCTTCTAATTGGGATGCAAAAGCTCTGATCTATACGTCAAAGTTGCGACGGAACAAATTTTCTGATATTCCTATCGTGCCATCTTCCGGGTGAGCAGCGTCAGAGACGCAACTCATGGGGGGTGCGAACGGACTGCGATGCCTTGTCAAGTTCCAAGGTGTCACTATAAGAGCTGTGAGCAAGACCGTGTAAAGTGCAAGGGAAGGGGGCACGCCACGCGTCCCTCGTCTCTAGGAGTAGGCTTGTGGTAGTGCTACGCACACCGCAATGCCTATCCATCCTTTCAGTATGACCGCCCATGCAACGTTTGGCTCAAGAATGAGCACAAGCTCTAGAAAGCATTGCCCATAGCTAAAGTGCTATAATCTTCTGTGATTCTCCGAGTAGACAGAGCTATCCCGTGCACAGACGATCCACCGCCGGCCGTGAGTGTGCAAAACGAGCGAACGTTGGATCTGCCTGCATAGGAGTGCGTGTGTGGAAGTGGAAGTAACGGTGATCCAGTCTGTAGAAGGCAACCACGCCAACAGTCAATACAGCTCTTTGTGGGGTGAGCGACAGAGAACATTACCAGGATCAAATCCCCACGCAAGTAGTGATGTAGTAGTAGTAGTAGTAGTAGTAGTAGTAGTAGTAGTAGTAGTAGTAGTAGTAGTACTAGTAGTAGTAGCAGGAGTAGTAGTCGTAGTAGCAGTAGTAGCAGTAGTAGAAGTAGTAGAAGTAGTAGTAGTAGTAGTAGTAGTAGTAGTAGTAGTAGTAGTAGTAGTAGTAGTAGTAGTGATGACTTGGACATTTCTGCACTTTCACAGGGAGAGCCGCGTGTCGTGCACGTCGATCAAGAGCTCGCCTCCCGGTGGCAGAGATGCATGCGTGAACAGCCATGTGAATGCACAGAAAGCAGCCGCAACAACAAAAACAGTTTCACAGCTTCTACTTGCTGATGGCGTGATGGACCTCAGTCCCGAAGGGGTGTTCAGGGCACACAGTGTTGAATTGCATGTTGTAATGGCTTTAGCACAGAGGTTTCTGAGCTGTGAATGTGTTTGCAAGGACACTGGAAAGAGAGACAGCAACATGTTACTCTTCTGAGGCAGCAGGCCCCTCGCTGCAAGATGCGTTTTGCGTGCCATGTGCTCCACTCAAAACCTACTCGAGCCAGCGAGCTTCGACCGGTTCAGCGGCACGGCCAGCCATCCCAGCTCCCGTGTACGCATAGTCCGCATCCACATCCCTCCTCTTCGGCTCTTTGCCCAAATCTCTGCGAGAGAAACATCGAGCCTATGGTTTCAATCTGGAGCCCCAAGGCCAGAACTTCGGTTTACACTTTTACACGCAGGTTTAGGGTTCTTCCTAGCTGTAGACCTCACTGCGGTATGCACTCAAGGACATGAAGATCACCCATCTTGCCGATGACTTTGCTTCCTTCGTGCGGGGCTTGAAAACAGAGGAGGAGAGGCAGTGCGGTTGAACATGCTGGAGGGATGGCAAGTATACTGGCGAAGCCTAACAGGAATGTGGCCTTTAGAGGATTGGCTTGTGTCCGCTTTCTAAATTTTTGTGTATTCTGACAGCTCCGGACTCTTGCTGGCTCTTCCGTTTTGAGACCTTCCTGCGTGAGTTGCCAGATTGTGTCTCATTTGTTCACTGCGGGGGTAATATTATGCCAGCAAGACACGCTCTCCGGCAGCATAAGCCGGATATGCAGTTCAGCCCGGTGTGACCGTCGCTATTATCGAAGGACTTCGAGTCATCCGACATGCCGCTTGCCTCACAGCTGGTTGCCTCGTTTGCGATGAATATCTTGGCCTGTCGTCTTGTTGAGCTGGGCTGATACGTTTGGCCGCAGCCGCGACGGCAACGTCAGCAGGAGCTGCCACCACCGCAGAGTTGCAGTGCACTCATGCATGCCCTAATGCGCACATGTCGTCTATGTACAGCTATGCATATGTACGATGGTGTTCATGTATGCATGCAGGCACATGGTTTGATGTGTGTCTGCCGTCCCACCAAGCCTGACCTTCAGAGTCGTTTGGAGAACTTCGGAGAGTCTAGTGGCAGTATATAAGTAGCCGCATTTATTGCTGCAGCCTTTTTCATTCCCAGGCCAGCCCAGAAGCGCGCCCGCGGCGCTGATGATGAGGAAGGGGGCAGGCCAGACGAGGGTGAGGAGGAGGAGGCGGCGGAGCCGGAGGAAGGCAGCGTCCTGCGGGAACAGCAAGGATTTGACCTCAACCTGTCACAGGTTTAGGGCCTGCATGATTTCTGAATTGTTGAGTGCAGCACCCCATGCAATCTCTTGTAAAACCGTGGGCAGACTGCCGCGCTGCATGCTCTGGGCAAGCTTCTTGGGGCCTATTCCGGGACTGCTCGTTCGAGCTCCCCCTGTCATTCGATTTGTGGCCGCAGGTTGAGAAGCTCATCAGGCCTATCAACCAGATGTGAGCTTCTTTGACCTTCGCCATGGAGATATCCGATTTCAGGAACTCCCGGTAGGCATCTGTGCTTTTCTCAGCAGTCCACTCACGAGCTCAGAATTGCGGGCTTGGTAACTCGAACAGGCTCGGTGGTAGTTAACCGCTACGCTGCAGATTCTTAGATGCTGTTCACATTCTTTTTAGCCTGCAATTCCGACTCGTCTCGCCGGGCAATGTTCGTGATAAGAGTGCAGGAACGTGGCGAAACCAGTCCCAGTGAGAGATCTGCAGAGCATGAATTGCTCCATGACACAATGCAATGCCTGTGGACGATTGGTACAAGAAGCCAACACAAACGCGTACGGCACCTCTGCATTGCAGTATCTCAGTAGTGTAGCCTGCGAGAAGACGAGACAGGCTTCTCATTTTGATGAACAGCTGCGTCTTTCATGCAGCAGTTCGAGAGGGCGAGAGGGACTTCACTGCGCAACATTGTGTGGTGATGCTGATATTCCGCAGAGAGGGATGGGCTAAAGCCTGCCAAATGGTCGTGTTCTGCGAGCCGTCGACATAAGTTTCTCCCACATGCATTCGCAAGTTTCGCTGAACCGGCTTTCTAGGACTCCGGCACCACGAACCTCGCACAGATAAGGTAGAGATAGGCTTGCATGCTGGAAAGTGCACGTGAGGCCCTTGCCGGTGTTGCCAGGTGGTCTTCGCCAGAGGCACCCACAGAGTCCTTGCACGAAGAGCTTGCCGATCTAGGCAGGGCAGTTGTTTTAGCTTGAGGTGACTGGGCAGGTCGCAGATAGACGGTTGTTGTGTGCTGCTTTTACGTAAGGGCTTCACCTACCGTAGCATCGTAACAGGAAGATCAGGAAGCCGGTGCTTACTCGCGAAGGACTCGAGCGTAGTGAAGTCTTGAGCTGCTAGTTCGTAGATGCTCTCGCTAAGGTTGAGACGGTACACTGTACACAGTATTCTCCTGGCAACAGCTAATCTCAAAAGCTGCGAAGAAGAAATCCAAGGTCTGTCCCACGTCCACGCTCCAGCCCTTCCCCAGTTTAAGTGGATGGGAGTATTTTTCGAAGTCGGTGCTGAAGTTCAAGTATATAGTATCTTGGCCCCAGCAGGGCTTTCAAGAACTGCAGGTGCGTATTGCATTCGCAGGACTCGATGACGAGGACATGTTCTTCAATGGGCTTTCGGAGCTAAACCGCCGGGATGCGCTGTTTGCTTGCTCCCTTCTGGCACCTCGACTTCCAAGAGCTCGGTGGGGTGATCCAAGTTTGCAGCTTTCTGGTGAGGGTTCCTGGAGAGACAGACCGGGCATGCTGATGCTCCAGGGCATGCAATACCGAAGCCTGTACGTCCTGAATGCACGGTAGAAGCATCTCTCTGAACTTAGAAAGATGTTGTGTTACAGGCTGGCAATAAGCATACCAATGGTAGTCGTTACACGTGTATGTACAGGTTATTGAATTTCGCACTATACAAGTTATGAATGTTGCATGTCATGACTTAGTCGCTACCGTAACACATTTTAATGGGGTGGGTTTGTTGTCGCCTTCATTGCGATATCCTTTTCATTTTTAGCAGCTGTAGTCAGTCGAAATAAAATACTTAATTGGCACCTAACTGCAACGATTACATAGCTGTTCTGGTGTTGATTGAACATTGGGCCCAAAGTATCTTCTGTGATCGCCTGAATACTTTAGACCAAGAACTAGAAGATCAATCTTTATGGTGATTGAGATCTGGTCGGTGATTCCGTAGAATTCTGTTTGCTTGTATGTGCAAATCATACAACCGAGCTTGCACTTCCGAGCCATCTTCATAGTTAGCCGTGCCTTACCGGGCTCTGTCTCAGCGGTCACGAAAAAGAGATACCGGCAGAGAGTCCTCCCGTTGCTGTCAGATCCGAGGTTCTCGCCTTGATGATCAACGGCCGAATCGACCGCACCAACTGGGCTTTCATCCAACGTGCGAGTCGGAGTGCACCTGGGCAGTGTCGAAAACCCCAACGAGCGAAGATGTGGCACTGAATGGATATCGCCTCAGGTAGAGCCCCCACTGGAAGCAAAGTGGTCCAATGTGCTCCATCTTGTGAATGCGTTGCCTGACTGCATGAAGATATGGGCCGAGGGCCAAGATGATCCTTGGATGACAATTCTGCATTTGGTCCGTCAGTCTCGATGCGAACTTGTCCTCCTGTGTCGTGATTGTTCGGCGTTCGCGGTGAATGGTTCCGCAAGTTTCAATGAAGATCTCCTCTTATCAACACCCTGCTTATGACTGAGCAAATTCCGCGCGTCTCAGG
This sequence comes from Symbiodinium sp. CCMP2592, assembly GCA_905221615.1. NCBI lineage: Eukaryota > Dinophyceae > Suessiales > Symbiodiniaceae > Symbiodinium > Symbiodinium sp. CCMP2592. The sequence goes on along the minus strand of CAJNDT010005357.1, from coordinate 344,304 downwards.
TATGTTGGCGGACGGTCAATGAATGCCGATATGTTCCACGCGGTATTCCAGCCTTCCATGACCCAGTCCTCTTCTGCCACATGCTGCGACTACATGGGTGAGGGCTGGCGGTATGTTCTGGACTACACCAACTGCTGCTAGAATGGCTCAGCAGATGCATGACAAAGTGACTCGTCTCTCTTAACACAAGAGCCACCTTTTGGAGTGCTGAGATACTCAGACTCACACCCATGCTGGATAGGCTCTATTGGTCCGGCCGCCCTCACTTTGTTTTTGTTATCATCAGAAGGCTTCGAGCGCTGTTGCAGGAAGAGTTTTCTCAAGATTAACACACAAAATGAGGAGTGACCCAAGGCCACAGACACACGATTTTGCCTAATGCACCTGCGCACCGTTCTGGTGGCTTGAAGCCCCGAGCTGGGCAAGAGGTATCCCTCGGGTTGCAGTCGGAGCTTAGGCAGCAATTTGCAGGTCAACATTTCGGGGCTGTGGTCGTGGTCTCCACCTTATCCGTATGTTCTTCCCACTTGTCGGATGCAAGCTGACATTATTACGTGCGACCCCTCCACATGACAGCACTGTCGCAGGAACACGTGCTGTCGTTGCCCTGAGCAGCACTGAGGCCGATCCCACTGTATCAAAGAACAGTGCCTGCACGCACGGAAGTCCTCAAATCTCAGAATTTCGGTTCACACATTTCCCGCCCTCTGCTGAGCCGAAATAGAAAGTCAAAAGGAGATCCGAAGCCAAGCAACTGTCAAAGGAGCAATGGAGAGATCGAATTTGCTGAGATCCTTAGAGCCTCATTAAGACCGCGTTGGTGCGTCGTCTTCGTCGTCACGAGGAGAAGGGTGAGGAAGACGACCCAACTGCGTCGGAGTCTATGGTGCCAGTATGTGCCAGTGCAACCGTGAAAGACATGGAGCGATATTCGAATGGTACTGACAGAAGTATGGCTCACACATTACAGATGCTTTCGCACTAGAATCCACACGAACGCGAAGATGGAAGCAGGCCGCCGATTCCTACGCGTACAAACAGACGAAAGGGCAAGCAAACAATAAACCAGCAAGGCCAACCTCTCGAACAATCCCGTGTTGGCAGAAAACAACACTCAAGGCTTCAGCATAGATGCATACACTCCCCCCTCCTCTATTCCTTGGCGGCCAGCAGCGCCCGGAGATAGACTTGTCGCCGTCCATGTTCGAATTGTCATAGCCAGTGCCTGGGGGAGTCTTCTTGCACATAGCTACGGACACCGCGGCGATGCCTCCAACACTGTGGATGACCTGGGTCGGTCACTGTGATTGCCACCTTCGCTAAAAATTGGCCTGCTTTCGTGATATTTCTTGGATCGTTTTTGTCGTAGACAAATATTTAGCGGCACTGCGCTACCACCTTCCCCTGTACTTGCTACTACTATGAATCACAATGAAGCAACAAGACTAGCAGACAGCGCAGTCGAATATTTTCTGGTGATTCGATCAGCCTGCATGTACTGTGATGCAGGCGATAGTTCGCATTCGTACGAGTACTAGTACTGGGAGTAGCAGTAGCGTTAACAGTGGCTGCAGCAGCAACAGTAGCAGTCGCATTAGCAGTAGCAGTGGCAGTGGCTGTGGCAGCAGCAGTAGCAGTAGCAGTAGCAGTAGCAGTAGCAGCAGCAGCAGCAGCACTAGTAGTAGTGGTAGGGGTAGTGGTAGTGGTAGAGTTAGAGGTAGTGGTAGTAGTGGTAGTGGTGGTGGTCGTAGTAGTAGTAGTAGTACTACTACTACTACTACTACTACTACTACTACTACTACTACTTCTACAACTACTACTACTACTACTACTACTAGTTGTTGTTCTTGTTGTCGTAGTAGTGGTGGCTGCTGCTGCTGCGACTACTATCACTAACACTTCTTCTGCTGCTGCTCGTACTACTGCTACTAACCCTACCCTGAGTCCTATTACTACGGCTACTGCCACTGAAACACCTGCTGCTGCTAATACTACTGCTACTACTACTACTACCACCATCACCGCTTACCACCGCCACTGCTGCTACTACTACTACTACTACTACTACTACTACTACTACTTTAAAACAAACTACTACTACTACTACTACTACTACTACTACTACTACTACTACTACTACTACTACTACTACTACTACTACTGCTACTACTACTACTACTCCTGCTGCTACTACTACTACTACTACTACTACTACCAAGACGACTACTACTACTACTACTACTACTACTGCTACTACTACCACTACGGCTACGACTACGACGACTGCTACGACTACGACGACTGCTATTACTACTACTACTACTACTACTACTACTACTACTACTACTACTACTACTACTACTACGACTACGACTACGACCACGACTACGACTACGACTACGACTACTATTACTACTACTACTACTACTACTACTACTACTACTACCACTGCGAATGCTACTACTGCTACTGCTACTGCTGCTACTGATGCTGCTACTTCTGCGTCTGCCTTGCTTCTAATCTTGCTACTCCTGCTACTCACTGCCACTGCCCACTGCCCACTACACTACATTACTACGACATATACAACGACGACGACGACTGCTACTCCTGCTAAATTTACTATCACGACTACTACTACTGTTGCAGCTACTTCTGCTAGTAGTAGTGGTATTGTAGTAGTAGTAGTAGTAGTAGCAGCAGCAGTAGCAGTGGCAGTAGCAGTAACAGGAGTAGGAGTAGGAGTAGTAGGGGTAGTAGGAGTAGTAGGAGTAGTAGGAGTAGTAGGAGTAGTAGTAGTAGTCGTCGTCGCCGTCGTCGTCGTCGTAGTAGTAGCAGTGCTTCTACTCTTACTCTTAAGTCTTACTCCTACTCCTAGCAGCAGTAGTAGTAGTAGTGCTACTACTACTACTACTACAACTACTACTACAACTACAACTACAACAACAACTACTACTACTACTGCTCCTGCTACACCTAGTCCTAGAGCTACTACTACTTCTCGTGCTACTACTACTGGTACTTCTATTCTTCTACTACTACTAGTCCTACTGCTACTACTACTACTACTACTACTACTACTACTACTACTACTACTCCTGCTACTACTGCTGCTGCTGCTGCTGCTGCTGCTGCTGTACTGCTACTGCTACTGCTACTGCTACTACTACTACTACTACTTCTACTACTACTACGACCGCTACCACCAATACTACCTATTACAGAGTACCCACTACCCACTGGCTAGTCTGTTACCTACGAACTATTACCGACTACTGCCCGACGAACTAAGTATTATATATATATATATGTATATACATATATATACCTGCCCATGCTTACTTGTATTTCTCATGCCCACCTACCTCATGGCCTTCCTTCCTACCTACCAGCCGACCTGCCTACCTGCCTTGCTGTCTACCAGCCTGCCTGTACCTATCTATCCCCCTACGTACTTACGTACCTAATCACTTAGTTTGAACTAACTAGCCAGTAACTGACTAGCTAGCTAACCAATTACCCGTCTTGCTACTGAAGCAAAACTAACTAACTAATTCAATTCAATAGCCAACTACCTATGGCTCCTAGCTCCCTATCTGCCTACCTGCCTAACTATCTTACTTACTTTCTTAAAACACCAACTACTGGAGCCATTCGTACTACAGTGTGATGCTACTGCTTTCTCCGCCGTTGCTGCCGTTTCTACGGTGAAGATCGTTCAATATCGTTGACGCTCGTAGCTCTGCAGTGGGCATCTCTACAATACTGTGAACGCGATGATTGTTGCCTCGTCTGCGGAGGGGTGTACGGCTTCGGGACCACATCTTCTGTGTGCACTGTACAGACTTTTAAAATGGCATTTCCGCATGAAGACAGGCTCTTGAAGAGAGAGCGATCGGTGTTCTTCGTCCCTGTCTTCGCCGATCTACCGTGATAGCAGCATGCAGTTTGTCGTCGTTGCATATAGTAAACTAGTAAACAATGTCCGTGTGCTGGAATCTTTCCATACATGCTCCACACTTGCTTTATTCTTCCTTCACTGCGACGCAGCTTCTCCAGGCATGTGCGGAGTTGTAGACAGCTTTCCGCATGGGTTCACCCAGTCCGTTCAGATTTCTCCCCCTGACCACCTTATGCAGAGAAGCTTCCCGGCACATCAACACCAAGAGTTCCTAAGCCTAAACCCGCGTGCCAACCTAAGCGCAGCACGGCTTAATCACCCAGCGAAGGCTCCTTTTTAGCAGTTGTGTGCTCCTTCTTGCTGCTGGACACTGCTGGGCATGAGAAATGGCATGTAGATATATGTAGATGCGAAGATTAACTTTTCTCCGAGCTCCCCAATTGCTATCTGTAGGAGTTCGAGTGAAGGTGATTACCTACCACGAAACTGATGACACGTGCAACTGGTCTTGCACACTTCACGAGCATTTCCGAAAGAGCCTGACACAACAAATCCCAGGGAAGTAGAGGGATGCTACAAGCTTGTGGGCCCAAGCGAGACAAACGTATGAGGCTTCGCACTTGTCCAGGTCTTTGGAATTCTGACTGACTGCCGGGCAAGCCTGTCCTAGCAGCAGTAGAGCACAAAACTGCGCAGAGAACAGCATCTCCTAGAGATTCGAAGCTTCAATGCGAAAGCAACAGACGAATATGTCGATGTTGCTGTTGCTTCACAACGAAGCCCGAGGAGGCAATCGAAGAGAAAGAGGCCACATGCTCGGTTTATGTACGTTCCATTGCTACCCAGTTGCTTGTCGGCAGACGCTCTGGAAAGCTGGTTCTGCAACCTTGACAGTGAGGAGGCATTTCGCATGATGCAGCGCAGTTACGAGAAGATCGGATCCGGAACGCCGTGCCTTGGAGAAGGATTGCATCGTTTCTGCGTAGACGCAGCCATCGGGTAAATAGATATGCGATAATTTGAGCGATACATGTTCTAGGTTCGAAGTAGCATCTATCGAGCTGCCTGTCCGGAGCATACTGCAGACATGCTCTCTAGCCAGACAGGTACTTTGGAGGCATGTAGCCCAATTGCCGCGAGGTATGATCTCTGGGCACCTGATTGCCCAGTTTTTCAGCTGGTCGACTTTCATGTGAAAGGCCTTCCTCCTAACATCGTCATCATAATAAGTTATACAAAGGATGGGTGGCTACCTGTGCCAGTATTCAAAAAGTCTAGATGCACACATGCACAATACACCGGCGTAGACCCTCAAAAGTGAAGGGGCATCTAGCAGTCGAAGCCATGCATACCCAAGAACCATACTGGAAGCACTTGCCAGGCTCACAGGACCACTCGGTGAGCCCAAAATTCACACCACTCTGCGCAGGCAAACATCAACCGCACTGTGCGAGTTCTTTGCAGACGGAACACCACAGTTCCGATTACAACGAAACCGGTAAGCCCTATACAATTTAGAACGGCGCGATTTCCAGACCACACGATACAGTGCCACACTGTTCCGGGCCCTGTTGGGGCACTTTCTTCAATTACCATCGCAAGAGACACCCAAATTCATGTGGGGCTGTAGGAGGAGCCGGATCCATCAATTTGGACAAGCCATGACGATTCCAAAGCATTAGAACTTGCGACGGGGCAGCGACTTGGGTCGAACATCTGCACCGTACGACAGTGGAAGCTGCGGGATACACTCCGCGTGGCCTCTGGATTGCGTGCATCTAGAATCTGGACCGTTTTGATGAGTGAAGTTGCTGCAGTTGCAGGCAGTGTTGGCTAAGTGTTTTTCAGCGGAGGTTCTTGGGATTACATGATGTTCTTTTTTGGGTCGGCTCCTAATTCCGTCAGTGCTTAGGGCTCCCACAGCTCAATGGCTTTCAAGCCGGTGTTTTCGAGAACTCACGTTTGAGGCTTGTGTAGATAAGAACTGTATCTTCTCAAGCACAACAGACATGTCGGCCTTGTTATGCCAAGCCCGACCGTTCAAGTATGGCTTGTCGCGACAGCGGACTTCCCGCGAAGGTTTTTGGCGGCGTTTGCGGTGGAGACTTCCCTTTGGTTTTTCAGGTGTCTGGACTCGCAGACCCGTTGAAGTATGCGGCGAAATTTGGCGCCGAAGCTTTCATGACTATCTAGTTCAAAACTTCCATTCTGAAATTCCACATCGTCCAACATTTAGTTCTTGGGGGCAGGTGAAATCGAATTTTCGGCTTCAGGCGGGCAAGCAAAAACAGACAGCACGCGGCAGCGGGAGGAGTGGCTCGAGAGCGACAGGGGAGGATATCACAGGCTTGTAGGCTGCTAGAGTGCGTGTACAGTCCTGTGGCACATGCGCACCTTGTTGTGGATTGAACTGCAAGCGGCAATCCTTGCCCCTGCCCTGCTTTGACTACAGTAAGTAAAAACCACTCACACTGTTCGGGAAACAGGGCGAGAAAACACAGCCAAACCTGAATTGAGTCCAAGATGCGTTGTCGAAGCCCGATGCGTGGTTTCCATTTCCAATTGCCTCAAGGCTCAGAAGATCCGGGGGGAGGGGGGGGGGGTCTTAAAGACCTTCGGCATCCCGACCTCCGACCTACCAAAGCCCTTCATCCTCAGGAATCCCTGCCTTCAGAATCGGTAAAAAAACGGCAAGAAAAAAACCTGTTGAGCAGGCCGCGGGCGCTGCCAGGTCCTTGGAACCCTGGACCTGGCTCCTCGGAGACTTCCAGTTTAGGGACGGGCGTTGATGGGTTTTAGGGTTTCAGCTCGAGCTGGAAGTTCTGGAGTTGGGGAGCTTGAAGTCGTGTTATGTTATGTTTGGTTGGGGCCTCTGGTGTTCTAACTTAAGGGCAGCGCGGGTGTAAAGGTGTAAAGGCATGTGCTTCAGGTTGCCACAGGCTGAAAAATAAAGCGAGTCCAGCTTCGCACGTTACAAGTCGTGACGGGAGGTGTCCTGGCAAGTTCTGGCCGATGGAGAGCTCACAGGGGAACCATCTGCCTTGCCTTGCCTGCAACCGGAGATGCAGGTGTCTTGGCCTTTCTGTGGCGACACATGTCGGTGCTTCAATGGTTGGGCTTTCGCTTCCGACTTCCAACACTCCTCCTCCTGACAGCTGAAGGGTTTTGATGCTGCAGACGGATGTAACAAGGCGTGTCAGCCGTCCAGCACCGCCTGCAGTGTCTTTAGTCCTGGAACTTCCGGGCGGCCTCATATATACTGAAAGCAAGACCAGGAAGGGTGCTACGTTTCGTCAGTGGTAAGTAGCTGTCTAGAGCTGATGCTGTACACAATGCATGTTTAATGTGGTATTGTTTATCTGATGCTGGCCTTCCGAGTGCCTGGTGCCGTCCCAAGGTAAGATATCTGCTCGTCAAAGTGCCTTGGTTGACTTTCGCTTGGCCAGGCCTCGAAAAGCATCGGTGCTTGTCAGGGCGATGAAGTGAACAAGTATATGAGCAGATGCTGACGCTTTCAGCTCCTAATTTTCCGGTGGTACTGCGAGTGAGGTTCTCGGCGCGGTTCCTGTGGGCCTTTGGGCCTCTGCAGAACTTGAGCTAAGTTGAAATTTCGGTTGTGTCAGTAGCGAGGCGGTCAGGGCTTGCATGGGCTTGCACTTGCTGGGAAGACCGAGGCGCCCGACGATGCTATCGTCACTCCCCAAGGTGCCAGAGTAAAGAGACTTCAGTTGGGGAAGGGTACCCGGGAGAAACTACCAATCAAGTTGGAATGATGCTGGCACCCCAACTCCACCCCCGGTCACCATTAGTTGCCTTGGCAACGTACACCCGATCAGCGGTTGCCAGGTGAAGTGGAGAGAATTCTGACCATGCAGTTCAATACTGTCAAGGAGTCAAGACATGCACAGAATCTGTTTGCTCCTGACAGTCGGAACCTGACAGCAGCTCACAGCCAGCCTTACCGTCATGCAAAGACTGTCGCGGCTTCTTTGTTCCCTCACACATTTCAGCTGGACAACCGCAACAGCACACAATAGCAAACTTGTGGCAGAATGAAGTGGGAACCAGGGAAGCACGTGACCGAACCTAGGCTCCTAGTAGAAACCGGGCGCCAGGGTCGTGGGTGCAAAGGCCTCCAGTTTCCGTTGCCTCGCAGTAACCATTGGACCCCGTTTCCGTTGCTGCCGTTGGAAACTCTGCCACTACCGGCGGCCAGTGTGAGGTTTTTGCCGTACTGGCACTCGAGCTTTCTTGGCGCGTGCGACCTTTGGTCCTGGTTGCTGCATTTGCTGCTGGTACCTCCTTTCCGTTACCATCCTGTTGTGTGTGCATACCATCACAAGAACGTCGCGGATTGCAGAGTCCGCATAATCGTCGGCTGTGTTGAAGCTAGCCTAGACCCAGACCTCAAGCAACAAGTTCTGAGTTTTAGAACTGTCAGACAATCAAAAGAAGAAAGCCAGAAAAGCCTTCCATGCTTGATCTATGCAGCTGTTCAACCATGAACCTACGAGGGTTTGAATTGAATCCCCGCAGCCGTGGCTTCGACAACGGCGATTGTGCGTCAGTGCTGCGGATTACCGTTTGTAGACAGCAAACAGTGTAGACGCCTCAACTACGGGCTCAAACCCTTCGTCCTGGCTGCTGTTATGTTGAAGTTGAAATCATGCAAACGTCTTGAGTCTGGGAGCCAAAATAAGTCCGCACCCCCAAGCTGAAACCCGCAGGTGTCTGTGCCGGCCTCAGCGCGCCAGCAGGTATGCGTTGGAGCCACTCGGTGCCCCACCAGGACCTACGGTGTGGGAGTCGCCTTTTCTGGTGAGAGTGTGTTGCCATGCACGCCTTGTTTAAGCAGACCTTGCGCGCCGTTGCTCTATGCCAGGGCCAAGCTCATGTATACGTGCTGAGGGTGGAGAGTCGAGTTTTCCTCGGACATCGGCTTGGGCTGTTTAGTCATGCATGGCTTGATGGAGCATAATTAGGCTCCAGGCAGGTTCAGAGTTTTGCGATCGGGTGATGGACACTTTCGAGCAGCAATGGTTCAACTGCTTCTGGATGAAACCGTGCAAACGCATGGAGTTCTGATCCATCACGGCGTAACTGGGGCCCTGTCTTAGACTCTAGACGGCAGTGACATGTGACAGTTCTCTGCTCAACGTCCCATCGGGAATGCTCAACCTCCCGATCTGCAACAACATCCAACACCCCTCTGTCGAGGACGCATCCTGGGTTACCTTGCTGGTTGAGAGCTCCTCAGGCCGGTAGGCTTCAGTTCCTGAGATGTGCAACACAGTAGGACGGCTGGCATTTGTTCAGCGATGTAGAACCATTTAGCAAGACGAGGATGGAGGTTTAGCGCATCCATTCCAGAGTGCGGCATGTCGATTTAACAGGTTCCTGGCAGGATTTGCAGCCGATCGGCTTGAGGGAGAACGAAATGCTGGGTGACATTAGGCCCATGCTGGTTCGCACCTTTAAAGGTGTAGCTCGGGTACGAAACCGACATCATGCATCGTCATGCACGACTGCATTGCAGCCTGCCTTGAACACGCCGGACTCGAAACCCAGAACTGGTTCCCCAGTGGACGAATCATAAGCAGGGCTCCTCATCAAGCCGAACCGTCTCGACAGCTGGCAGAAGGTCAGCTTCGCACAGCCAGGACCACCTTCCCTGGATCCCCTCCATACCGCTCTTCTGCAAAACCTTGCCCTGACGAAAGTGAAGAAGATTCGGATGACCGTACTGACGATGTTGGTGATGAGGATGCCGGACATTGCTGCTGTGTTGATGTTTTTGTTGCTGCTGATGCTGATGATGACGATGATGAACACAAACTTGGATTGATGATGACTGTGAAATGACGATGATGGTGTTGGTGGTGCTGGTGCTGCTGGTGCTGGTGCTGCTGGTGATGGTGATGGTGGTGATGGTGGATATGATGCTGCCGACGATGATGATGGTGATCATGATAGCTATGGTGGTGAAGTGCAAATGATAAGAACAACATAGTCATGAAGAGGGATGGCGAAGATGGTCAGCAAGCTGGTAACAGTAAGTCGATGATCACGTTGTCGATGATCTGCATTGCGATTATGGCCATGGTGATGTTAAGAACAGGGTTGAGAATCATTCAGGTTTGCATCTAGAGTTTGCTGGGTATCTGATGACCCATCAGTTAGCCGAGTCCATCCTCAGGGAGTCATCGTGTCGGCGTCCTTCACATTCAGGATTGATTAAGTCAGTACTGTTCGTTTGTCACCATAGCGTTTGCCGACAATTTTTGCCAAACCACATACCCACGCAGCCACCGCGTTGCTTCGTTTCCGAAGCTGATGCCGCACCAGGACATCTGCTGGTCCTCGTTGGCGCTGCCCTTGAATTGGCATCCCAAGGTCGACGCGCGTCAGAGTCAATTGTGCATCAATAGTTATTCGGGGTTCGGAAGTTCCGATTCAGGCGGCCGTGCTCGAACTTGGCATGTTTCCGGCCACTGGCCAGTCGTGAAGATAGATCTTAATTACCTGCGAGTTCGCCGGTTTATTCAAGAATACCTTCCAGAAGGCGCCTAATCTCTTTCAGAACATCCCTGTTGAAAGGGGCCAGAACGGTGAAGTAAGTATTGCGGTCTACCAGTCAATAGCGCGCAGTTCTGTCAGAATGAGACTTCACCCGCTGGCTGACGTTGTTTCCAAGTTCAACTTGACGATGTGCATATTAAATGGAGGTCACTGCCAAACTCAGCCAAACAGGGATTTGAAAAGTCTTGCCGAAGGGCATATCGAAGCATTCCCTTCAGACACACCAACGGCCTTTATCAAGGCCCGTTGCCCTGGAGGTGATTACCCGGCACCTTGCCATGCTGTGCAGGCGAGCTGCACCCTTTAACCTTTTTAAAACAAGCTTTTCCAGGGAAAAGCGCTGTAGGCTTTGGACACGTTTTTCTCTTGCTGAAGTCTCATCGCCTTCGTGTAGTTTCTCGTGTGAAGACCCATGACCAGGTGCTGCATGAGTTTTCGAAGCCGCTTGGTAGTATGTCGGGAACACCGTGCGGTAGAGCGTGCCTATACTACAGCATAGCATCAATTAGCGCACTGAGCATCTCTTGAGATACTGGAGACAGCTCGCTGTAAAAAATTGCCCCCATCGCCGTTCAGCATTCGACAGTTGGATCGTCGCACTGTTCATTCCTGTAGCCTTGAGGTCCTGTCCTTTGGCAGCCAGAACCCGCGCCGGGGTCTAGATTTGGAGTTATCGGCGAAGAATTCGGACCTCGGATTTGTTCTTCGGGCTTTTAGAGTGGTGCCAGTATGATGTTCCCGGACTATAACTAAGTAAAGCCCTTGTCCCGATTGCTGCGATGACGTGTGTTTAGTTTTCCACGTGCACTCACGAGTCGTCAGAGGTTCCCTTTTCCTTCCGCCTGTCCTGGGCCTGGATCTCTCCTGCGCATAGCTGCACCTCGGCATACGACAGGAAGTCGAGTTCCATACGCACTATAATCTTGCAGGCACGATTGCATCGTTCTGTCTGTACGATCGCCGAAAGTTGAAGCGCCCGAAAACCAATCGTCTGATTGAGGATGTGTGGCCGAAGGTTCTTGAATGCTCTGTTAAATTGTCAGATTGGGCTGCCTGGTTGCCTGGTCTGTGGGTAGGGGCGAAGCTTGTGTGTCTACTATTCCTTTGCAGTCGCCCAAGAGCTCTGCAGTCTTCGGTTCAAAGGTAAGAGGGGTTTGGGAATGTTTCGTGGGTTCAACAGGTGCAGACAGGTAGATCTGGCACGATATCTTCACATATCTGGGCTGTATCAATATCATACTGATACATATACCAAATTACGCAAAGGTAGGTTTGTAAGCATTATATATACATATATATATATATATATATATATAATTATATATGCGTAATATGTACACGTATATGGCGCCCTCCCTCTACGTAGCCATCCTTTCTCTGCCTCTCCTGCGAGCATCAAGCTCTATTCCGTTCATTACTCGTTTGGCTTTTCGGTCATGCTCGCTGCATCTTTCCAGAGATGTTGCTGATTGAAATCCAGTACTGGAAGACTTCGTGTAGTTCCTAATATCTACGTAGTCTTCAGGCTCTGTCTCACTATCACAGGTTCATGCAGTGGTTAAAGCCCATCTAAATGCTCGCCGGAGGCATACTTAATGTGCAGTGCCGAGCTCTCTACGTATATGTAAGTAACACTTTGACTCTTCCCTCCAACGTTCGAGCCGTCAGTCGGAGCTGGCCGACACCATTTGTTGCGGATGGTGGCCCTAGCCTCCCATGCGCACGGGTCCGATGATTCAATTCTACGTGCTTGCATGCCTGCGCATGTAAGCAGTTGTGCGGCCTTGTGCGAGTGTGGACACTGTGGCCATGCGCAGGTCGGACAGTGACAACATGTGACAACAGTGGCGAAGATCCCGTTACAGTCGGCAGTTCTGAGCCCCTGCATGAAAAGCCCCTGTAACCCTGGAACAAGAGTTGGTGGAACCATGCAGGGTGGGTGGCGACGCCTGACATGACACCATATGTGCAACTGGAATCAACTCCGAAGCTCGAGCCCGGAGCCCTCAGGCTTCTACAACCCTACCCACCAGATGCACTTGTCGCAGTGTGGCATGGTCGCGGCCTCAAACCTTGTCAGCACCAGTTCTATAGGGCCTGCCAAGGCTCTTGTCCATCCCACTGCTGGTTTATCTATCCATTGTAAACCCCTTCTGTGGGAGCTTATATAAACGTTAAGATTGGCTGGTCCGCGTCAGCTGGGGTTCGGTGCGCGACAGTGGCGCGTCAGTGAGCACGTCAGCGAGTACCAAAAATGCCGGCGCGCTAGATGCTCCTTAGCGCGCGTCAGCAATGCGATAGCTTCGGCGCTAGTATCACCGTTTTAGAACAGCATGACAGAAGGGTTTTGAACACCGCGCAGTTAGCCTTCCAAAAAGAAGCATGTCTGCGCCCCTGATAGACTTGACATTCATGTATGTGCTTTTTCAATCGTGAGGAAATATGCTGGAATGTCATGTAATGCGGGCCAATGTATGTCCCGCAATGCAATGCATCGCGGCGGAAGGAAATGCGAAGCGGAATATATACTGTGTCATTCACCTATAGAAGTGTGCACGCATGCATAGATACGTGTTTTCGAGTCAAAGCTGTAGATACGGGTAGACATGCGCGAAAGGGTGTGTGCATACAGTCCTGAATGCAACTGGGCAGCGGCATCATTCGCTATCTCGACAACCTGACGAATCGCCGCATATCAACAAAATCAGATATGTAGTGTGTGCTGTCAGAGCTTTTTATGCGGCCAACAGAAAGACATGCAGGCGTACCTCTTGTTGCATTGTATACAAGGCGTATACATACATATACATATATATATACACATATATATATATATATATATATATATATATCACAAAGTATATAATAATACATAAATAATGCATCATATCGTTGGTATATATATATATATGTATATATGTATATATGTATATATGTATGTATAAATATATATATATATATATATATATATATATATATGTGTGTGTGTGTGTGTGTTTAGGTGTGTCTATGTACGTGCATATATAGAGAGAGTGTGAGAGCGAGCGAGCGAGACAGAGAGAGAGAGAGAGAGAGAGAGAGAGAGAGTGCAATGCATATCTAGAGCGTTGTTAGCTTGTTGTACATGTAGTAAACCGGGGCGAGGCACTTTGCGAGCCGTCGTGAATATGTCGACGGCTCGCAGAGACCGGCTTGCGGGGCGTGAGCAAGAAAACAATCACTTAAGTCTCCCTTCGCGGGCCTCAGTATGCAGTACCTTCAAGGAACTACCAAGCTCAGCCGGTGCAGATCAGGCATCTGTCGCACGCAATACCGTGCATCCCTTAAACATCAGGCTGCTCGCGCGGGGGCATGCCCTCAAGCCTGGGTAAAGAGAGTCAAAGAGAGAGAGAGAGAGAGAGAGAGAGAGAGAGAGAGAGAGAGAGAGAGAGAGAGAGAGAGAGAGAGAGAGAGAGAGAGAGAGAGAGAGAGAGAGAGAGAGAGAGAGAGAGAGAGAGAGAGACAGAGAGAGACAGAGAGAGAGAGAGAGAGAGAGCGCGAGCGAGCGAGAGCGCCCGCGAGCTGCATCAAGCCGATATCAGAGGGTCTTGTCAATTGTGCTACGATGTGCGTGACGTCTAGACGGTGTCCCTGACATCTCACCCCGATTCTCGACTTGACACTGAGCCGCGAACGAGAAGCCCTACTAACATATGGTACTTGTAGATAACTTGCGATGGAGGGAGGGAGGGGGAGAGGGAGAGGGAGACATGATAATCAGAAGCAGAGCTTAAAGTGTGCCTTGGTATGTCTACTTCGGCACCTTAAACAACGTTCTTTAAGGAGCCCTCCCTACCAACGCAAAACATGTCCATAACAGGAACTGGAAAAGATCTCAATCAGAGGCTGTATATTCAGTCAATATGAAATCAATTTCAGAAGCACTTAGCCTAATTAGCCGTTTTGCTGATGTTTTTTTCGAGCCGCTGATATATTGATCTGTTGAATGAGTGGGGGCCTTGCCGTGACCCTTCATCTGTTCACTTGTCCAAACTGCGTGGCACACATCGTGGGATGCTTACGTTGGGTGTAAAATGTCACGAAAGCTCCCCGTGTGGGAGCTTCGTTCAATACCTCACGAAGTGAGCTTGGGGTTATCGGGGGGGGTGCGGGGGGGGGGAGGGGGTGGCTTTTTTTCGTTGTTTTTTCGGCTATCCACCGTCTGGAGCTGGGAAAACCGTCGTTGCCAAGGGGGCCTGTTTTGGGCCAGATTTGGGTTTGTTTGGTAAGTGGATTTTGGAGATGTTCGCAGGAGAAGTGGGGCTCCTCTGATGCTGCTGATGCTGGGTGTGCTTCCTGATGCTGCTGATGCTCACCGTATCGTGTCATGTGCGGCAAGAACGAAACTACTGATGCTGCTGATGCTGGCCGTATCGTGTCATGTGCGACAGGAACAGAACTACTGGAAGTACTGCGCTGGGCATGCTGCAACATGTTTGTCCGTTTATGGTTAGCCAAGGTGTCTGTCTGTTTGCTTTCTGCATCTTCCGGGCTGAGATCAGACATTTGTAAGTGTCGTTACTTGCCTCGACGGGCCTGGACCCGCCTTTTGTTTTTTTCGGCTCGATTGGCTCCGCAGTTGCTGCCACGAGCTTCGCTAGGGCCTCTCTATTCCTGTAAGCTCCGTGTCGCCGTCGTACCCCTACTAGAGCTTTCGTCCCAGCCCGTGGCTCTCAAGTTACATGAACTGATTGTAGTGTCACCGTGCGGCGCGCCCGCCAGGACGTTCGCCGGGACACGACTCTGCGTCACGGTGCATATACTTTGCACTCACGTCCTATGACTACACAGGATCCGTCGGTTCCCGTCCTTCGAAAATGAAACGCGAACTCCATTGCATTGGCCCTTGCGCTTCCAAATGTCTGTAATGTAACACAGCTTGGTTTGAACACATGTATGCTAGATCATGTAAGCCTCTCTACAGCTTAGTGCAGAGTAGCTCGATTCCACGCCGCGTAGCGTGCTTCTTTGATGCGGTGTAGCATGCTGCAGTGCCAGATAATTACGTAAGCTTGTCTGCGTGTCTTCACTGATGCACCTGCATCTACTGTCCTGACTGGCACTGACCCGCTTTTGTGGCATCGGAGATTTGTTGGGATGCTGTCTTTGCCTACGGAGGATTTGTAGCTCCCCTGTAGTAGGTTGAGTCGTAGTACAGTCGGGCTTCTTGATGTCAGTGCCTCCGGGCTCACAGTCCGAGGTTCGACGGAAGGTAGTAGCATGCCGCGATGGTCCGGGTCGGTATTCTTCCCCCTGTGTTATCAGCCCAACTTCCGTGTGAGAATTGCTGCCCCTCGGAACGATCACTCCTCTTCTATCGGCTACTACGGTTACTATCCTCTGGAATTGCGCTCTCTGCTTCTTGCCTCATCACAAGAGCGCAAGAGCGTGTTCTCTTTCTCTCTCTCTCTCTTTCTCTCTCTCTCTCTCTCTCTCTCTCTCTCTCTCTCTCTCTCTCTCTCTTTCTACATATATGTATATATTTATATCTCTCGCTCTCGCTCTCTCCTCTCCATCTCCATCTGGCATGGCATCCATACATATTCCATGAGTGATTCCGCAAAAGTTAAAACAACCGGCACCAACACCGCGCATGCATTGGCAAAGGAAGTCGGACAGCTTCGGGGTCGTCTTGTCACCAGCAGTGGTGTAAGTGCCTCGGGGCGTAGTTGCTGTTGCCCTCACCTCAGACAGCATGCCAGGCTGGCTGCTGTAGTTTCAAGCACACTTCAGCTGTGCCAACAACGACCCTTTGGCAATTCGGTCACAGCTACTACAGCTTGGTTCGGCGGGGGGGCTGGGGCGGCCGACGAGTCTTTGTGGGTGCCGGGTTTCCTTCCTACTCACAAGCAATCCACAGCATCTTCAATAAATGAACTTGCAACCGCTGAAGCAGCTACCTGAAGCAAGCCCGGCTCCACTTTCCCCCACAAAGCCACATGTCAACATTTTCCCAATTCGCTGCAGAGCAGTTTCCCTGAAAGCGATACGAGTACTTTTCCAAAGCTGTCGGAATTCAACTGGAGCTTTCGACCCTTTGCCACTACCCCTGAGCCCGAAACCTGCTTGACTCTGGCACGGTTGAAGGTTTGCCAGGTTGTTGGCTATCTAGGAATGCGCAGCAACACATTGACCACCCCAAATCTTGTTTCCTCAGACCAGGTTTGGCGGCCCAACTTTACGGCACCCGCAGATTGTCGTGATGGTAACTTGCTTGGAGGCCGAAAAGCTGCTGCACCAGCATTGTAGAAAAGACAGGCAGAGCCAGCATTCAAGCACGCCGTAGGTTAGCGACTTCAGCACACATCCTACACGCCTTTCACATGTAGCAAGCACTTCAACCGATTTCAACCGTCAGTCTGAACCTGCTTGTGGGGTAGCGTGGCACAGGGTTGTACATGGATGGGGCCTTTAATGCGATTTGTTCAGTATCCTTGCTTGCAAGTTTGTGGGCGAAGTCTACAATGCGTTGTCTTTGGTCCGGCTGCTTCTGTTGGTTTGAGTTTGTTTTTCCTTTCTGCAAATGGTCAAGGACAACGAGAGACCGGAGAAGTTTATTGCAGCAAGCCTAGCTTGTTCTAGCAGCGCTCAGGAAGGTCGATTTTGGAAGGGGGGTAGTCTAGGATGAAGGAGAAAGTCTTCAACATGAAAGGCTTCTGATCTTGGTAATTCTCTTGGAGTGACCTGGAGGTTTCGAGGTTTCGGTGACACCGAAACCCCTTTTTAGGTATACCTAAACCTTCCTACCATATATTCCTCCTGTAGCCGTACACTGCAGCACTACTGTACTAGTGCTGTACTAAGTACTACTTTGCTGCTGCTGTTCCACCCTTCAGCCCACACCCTCCCAAAAAACCTGATCTCCCTCTCTGGCAAGACAGAGCTTGTCTGCATCTGACTCCGACTCCGCGCCGGGGCCAAACACTAAACCCATCATTGCATCATTATTGTCACTATATTCACTGTACATGCAAAAGCTCATAACTCCGAGTCCGAGGTGTTGAAGCCCGGCACTTCGTATGCCAATTGAAACCCGAACACCCCCAGAGAAGCACCCTCAAGGTCCGGGAAGTTTGGGGTCCCGAGACCACAGAGCGAAATCGAGTGAAACACCGAAGGTGGCATGCGAGGCCTTTTGAAACGACGGAGCTCCTTGCTGCCCCTCGAGCTCGCAAGTGCCTTGCCATCAACTCTGTACTATGTTTCGAGGCACGGTCCAGTAACTTGTTGCCACAGCCAGGTCCATAGGTGCCGATGCGGCTGCAGTAAATTCCGGGGAGGAGCTCTCCAAACACTTACGGCCACAACCCAACCCGAAGGACCCTCTACCCTCTTGCGGGCTTGTACGGGGACTGCTTGTGCAAGCTAGCAGTGCCTCGCGGTCCAGTTTTGAAGAACGGGACACTGGGAGTCTCGGTTGACAGAGCCTGGCTCTTTTTCAGATGTAGGCGGTGTCAGCTTTTCTCTTTGGTTTGCTATAACGTCTGCAATTCCTGTGTTGTCTGGAACTGGACTTAACCCCCAAACCTATTGCAGTGACGAAATCGATCACTTGAGCCCGATCGAAGGTGCTCACTGATGCTGTTGGCGTCATGTGTTTTCAGCATGATCCGCTGAGATTTGTGCACACAGATTGCTGTGGCTGTGGGCCCACACTGTGCCTTGCAGCACAATTAACATTCCCGGTTTATTGATTTGCTGATATGCTTGCGTTCCTCTTCTCTCTTTTTGACCACGGAGCGGTCACTTTGTAGGTGGTGAGGTGCCGACGATCGAGTATGACACGTCCCAGAGTTGGTCGCTGCTACGGCTAGCGAGCCAGCAGAACAGCAACACATTTCGGCCTGCGACGGTTCGACGGCCATCTGCTCGGCGGGCTATGAGGCTATGTGCTCCGAAGGGCACCCAGCCTGGCAGAGGCTTTCGCAGGCGTGACGTTGTCCCCTGCCCCCATCAGCACGCAAAGTTCGCCGCAAAGCAGTGTAGCGTTTGGCACTGTCAAAGCTCAAGCAGGCCAACCGCCCAGCTGCGCTCGGACGATGATCCTGCATCACACGCGCGGTGACGGCGGACTGCTGACCTACGTGCATCTGTTGGCCACTGCAGACCAGCTGTGCCGGGAATATAGTAGCGTTAGTAGTGGGCTTTCTTAATGGGTTGCTGTCTTGGAGGGTGGTCTCATGGTGCGTCTCGTCCTTCTCAGCAGTGCGATTGTAGATTTGTTCTTGAAGCG
Source organism: Symbiodinium sp. CCMP2592 (assembly GCA_905221615.1). Classification (NCBI taxonomy): domain Eukaryota; class Dinophyceae; order Suessiales; family Symbiodiniaceae; genus Symbiodinium; species Symbiodinium sp. CCMP2592. The sequence continues at coordinate 325,552 of CAJNDT010005357.1, read as the reverse complement.
CCTCCATCGGCACGTTCAAAAGAACACTCTGGCGGGAAAAGTGCCGAGAGAGACTCCTTGAGCAATCTTGAAAGCCGACTCCTGCATGTTGGCAATGCTGTATGAAGGCTACAGAAGGGAGGCAGACTTGCACATGTGCGGAGATTTCTTTGGTGACGTACCCGTCGACTTGCACTCTTACATCGTTCGAAAATCAAAGGCCATCCTGGCCACCTGATTGCCACCTGATTTCCCAAGTCTTTCTGAAGACCTGACGCAGCAGCTAGGCATAGACCTCAACGGTGACAGAGTTGTTTGCTTTCGACACCCTATATAGAGTGTCCAGTCCAGGTAGCAACAATTGTGGGATCCCAAACCACCCCGTGAGCCCAGGCCAGAATGTGCAGCACACTGTCGCAGGAACACGCTAGCGCGCACAGCCGTGCGCCTCACATGCGGGAGCGCTAGCCCCACCCCAAAATGTGCGCAGGACTGCGTCGGAAGCACGATGTCCACCCTACTGGGTCCATGGGTTAAGTCGCATCGGCTTGTGTTTAGTCGCATCGATCGAGTGTGCAGTTGGGGATTCTGCTAAAACGTGTCAGTTCGCATCCTCGGACATGCTTGTAGACCTAATGATTCAGCCAGTGTGCAGCTGCTGTTTGCGATTCGAGTGGTACCGGTTGCTGGCCCAAAGTCTCGAGCGGTTGCCTGTGGAATCAAGCGTCTACATGGGGAAGGGCTGGGTTTGACGTGCTGTGATGTTATGGATGATCACAGTGAATACTTATGTGTGCCTCCACCGGTTGCTTGTGGAATCGAGCGTCCACATGGGGAATGACTGGTTTTGGTGTGCTGTGACGCCCTCGACATGTGTCCCGAGCGGGTGCTTCTGGAATCGAACGTCTACATGGGGAATGGCAAGTTTCTCGAGCGGTTGCCGGCCGAATCGCGCGCTCACATGGGGAATGGAACAGGTTTTGACAGCCGGTCGATAGGTAGGTGTAGGGTTGGAGGTCGCGCGGCGCTCGCGCGAGCTCGCGCGGGCGTCGCGCAGGCCTACTATCTATACCACAAGTCAGAACCCGAAAATCCCTGCAAAATACACTGTTGCAGTCCCCACTCGCGAACTAAACAAGCCCTGCGCAGGAGTTCCTCTGGCATGTTTCAATACTGCAAAATAAGCCCAAATACCTGCGGCACGCGCGCAGCTCACCTGTTTCGTTACATGTGTTGAAACCCACCTCCGGGCGGCGTCCACATGGGGTTTCGCTACTTCTGATGTGACTAAACGCGGGTGATGCGACTAAACGCGGATCGAGCGTCACCTTGGGGTGTTGTGACTAAACGCGCCCTGACGCGACTTAACCCCGCTACACGTAAAAGATACGCACGGAACGTTGTGTCGGGAGCTCGATTAACCGATGTCAAGGGGTGTACCCCAGACAATGAATGGCGCATCTCGGCGAAAAGCCGCGGAAATAACGATTTTATCAGATTATTGTCTTCCCTTCGATCGCGGGCGGCTCACAAGGCGAGAACCCCATGGTGGACCATAATGTTACCACACTGTTCGGGTTTGGGTTTGGGTTTGACTTGCATGAACCCATGCAGCCGTTTGTGGTCAATACACAGGGCCCTTGAAACAAGACCTCTCTCGATGTGCAGCGTTTTCTTCGCCATTGTTTGGCATCCTGTCCTCCGATTCTTGGCATGCTCCTTCTGAGAGCAATGAATAAACTTGCAGTGACAACTCAGCATATGCAACAGTTGCAAGCCAAGAAAAACCTTATCACTCGTGTGTACGGTACTTGTCAAGTCCACGGCGCGGATGTCCATGAGCGATGGCTCAACACAAGACGGTGGCCGGAGAACCAAGGAGGACAGAAGTGCCAATGATCCACAGTGCGCACAAGCATGTTCCAAAAGTTGTGCTCCTCCCAGCAACCCCACTGCAAGTGCAAGCTACTCAGGTTCAACAATAGGAATCCTGAACAACGCATCGTCCCAGGTCGTACATGTAAATATGAAGTATAAGGCATGCTCCGTTCTCAATGCCCAGGGCTTCTGGCGGGGGAACGTTTAAGATCCAGTGTGGTTCTCCATGTTTTGCTTTGCCATGCTTTGACCATCTGTCTTGCCTCGATCTCTCTCTCTCTCTCTCTCTCTCTCTCTCTCTCTCTCTCCTGCAGCAGACTGTGCCTAAGGCTCGCAAGCTGACCTCAACGCTGCAACCTGAACCCCTTTATAAAGCCGACTTCCCTGGAGTCGGCCTGAGACCTGCGTGTGACTCTATGGATGGCGGTGTTTACAGTGCTGTTTACAGTTCGCAAAAGATGAACAAGACCGTTATCGCTACTTGCGCACTCGTGTGGAACAAGTTTCTGTAGCGATGGCTAGTGGTTCCAGAATCCACTTGCCTTCGGGATTAGTTGCTCAGGGTTGCCTCCAGGCTTCAGGGTCCGCGGTTCAGCTCTGCATGATGATGGTGAAAATGATCAGGAGAAGCTACCACCTTCACTTCTCACATCTTCGCGGTCGCTGTTCGACACCGCAAGGAGAAGAGAAGCGGCCACGACATGTCGGAGCCTTGGGAGTTTCAGGGTTCAACTCTAGAGGCCCAGGCGCTGGGACGAGACTCTGCCATGGCCGGACTTCTGGATTTCTGCTTCTACATGTTCTTCTGGTGAAACAGTCTAGCGGCGTCTAGCGCCTTAGCATGCCAAGATATACGTGTAAACCATTATGAACTTGCCCGATATAGCAACAGCACCAAGCATTCTGAACCCTACAGGGAGTGCTGGACAGGTTGGGACTTCGTTATCCTCGCCGATATAACTGGTGTTTTGATCATGGAAAGGAACAGAAGTACAGCATAGTCCACATGTCAATTGACTTGACTGAACTCAACGCCATGCTCTTTGCATCTTCGAAAGCATCGACATGCCGTCTCCAAGCCTGAAGTGTGACAGCGCATCTTGTGCCAGAGGCATCTCTGATACACTACCAGCAGAAGAACTGCACACAGGCCCGGCTTAGCGGCGAAACTGTTGCATTTGGGAGTTCGGTGCCACGGATCATCACTGATCACCATGGGGAGCATCAACTTTGTGGGCCGAAGCTTCTCTGATATCCTCCTGTCATCATCACCATGCTCATCATCAGCATCCCGGCACTTGCCACTGCCTCTTTCCCTCCTCGTCCTCCTCTTCGTCATCATGATAGAATCATACCGTACGCATCGTCGTCCTTCTGCTCAGAGTCATGCTCATTCTGCTGGGGGCCTGGTCCATGTAAGATTTTGCCTAAGGCAGTTTGTGCGTGATTCTAGTCGGGCCGGTGGCCGGTCCTCCCAGTCCGAGGGCCTCGCCCACTTGCACAGTGATCCTTGATTCCCTCAGAGCCCTCACGCTTTGATCTCCAAGGTCATGATTTAGAACTCTGGGATCTCGTCCCAAGACCCTCGGTCGCAAGCAAGCAGTTAGATATTTGGGTAGAGCATGACAGTTTCTCATCCAGTCCAAGGGCGTGATAACCCAACTATGATTTCCGGAGAGCTCTTGCCGGAGCCGACCAGCTTTTCAGAGAGGGACAGTTTCGGGCATCATTGACTGACTGAGGATCTGGAGGTCGGAGAGTCAGAGCAAAGCGTTGCATCAAGCCCATCACCACATCGAACAGCTGATTACAGAGGGAGCGGTTCAAAAATCAAGATTCTCTGAAACGTGCAAGCAGGAATCTCAGCAACCAGCAGTTGCCATGACTTCTTCACTCATCCTCGCGGATGGTCTGTCGAACATGCTCCACCTAGATTACATCTCAGAGGCGCGAAGTCGGCGACTGAAGCATTGATTTGGGGTGAGTTTCTTGAGTCGCTCGCCCGATGCCACAGCCAGCATGGCTTTGAAGCTATTTAGTCAGCTACTTCGTTAATATGGAGAGGGAGAGAGCGCTGCTGTAAAGCAATGTAGAAAACGAGTTCACTTCGGGACACAGCACCGGTTCCAAAGATCCACAAGAGAGTCCCGAGTGTAAGTCCGCAATCGCACGCTCTTCTGAACCACTTTAAGCCCCTCGTCAGACTCTGTGCTGCAAAAGCCCGAGAATTAATGACATTTTACCCAACTGGGCCCTCAGTGCGAAAAGCAGCAATGCCCTCAGCCCCTTGTGCCGAGGCTTCATCGACCTCACAGACTATATGGACCAGCGCCTCAAAGACGTTGGCCACGACGTCTCGAAGGTCCAGGAGCTCCTACTGTAGTACGTAGACAAACTTGGTGGATTTTTGGGGATTCAGGGATGCCGGCCGCCATAAAATGCCGCTGTCTAGGCGATGCAGTAGTTCTATGGGGTTCCTCTCGTGGTGAGACATTCAGTTGATGGGCGTGCGGATTTGGGTGATGAGGGTTTTGCGGCTTGGAACTTGGACTTGTGGAGGCTTCAGGGTACGATGAGCGGGAGGGTTGCCTTGCATTATTTACTCCTTCAGCCTTCTGAGTCGAGCCTACATGGACATGTTCGACCTCCAGCAGGTCCCAGCCCGATGATGGGCTGTTTCTACTGGATCAGTAGATCAGTATGTACCGAGGCTCAGCAACTCTGAGATTTCCCGCTGCGTGTACTTTGTTTGGAACCCGTAAGGTGCTGTCCACCGTTATGCTTGTCTGACGGGGGCGATTGCTGCTCTTCATTCTTGGTGGTGACGACGCTGGTGCTGATCCTGGTTTCGGTGGTGGTGCGGATATGTTGTTGGTGTTGCTGCCGCCGCGGCTGCTGCTGGTGGTGGTGGTGGTAGTCTTTGTTTCCAGTGTTGATGTCGGTGTTGTGGTTGTTGTGGTTGTGGTTGTTGTTGTTGTTGTTGTTGTGGTTGTTGTTGTGATAGCCGCTATGGATCACAGCAGGCTGTGTAGCTTTGCTAACAAGGCTCTGGGTACCAACGCTAGAGGCTCGCAACGGGCCTCTTCTGCGAAGCTTAAGGGACTGTCCTCTTACTGAGCCATAGCTATTCCCGGAGCCGCGTGTCACTGTGATCTACCGGGTCCCAATTCCCGGGCCTCTGTCTGCAGTTATACAACCTTGGCATGAGGTAAGCGGTAGTGGTTTTCACCTTTTCCGCAGGGTGAAGGGAGTCGGATTGAGTTCTCTCTCTCCGGCGAAACTAGCGGACGGCGCAATCGCCAATGCACCAGCATTCATATGAGAGCATTCGCAAGAAGGCCTTTCGCAAGGCTTGCAATAGGGTCCATCGAACGCAAGAAAGCATTCAGTACCGGAATGGTACATTGACGCCTGAACATCTGCGTCGCAGTGGCCTCACCCCCCCCTCCCCTCCCCCCCTCCCAGTGCAGCCTAGCTCCACGATTTCTCCTTCAGGTCCTTCAGGTATCTCAGCAAGTTTCCGCTCGCGCCCGAGAGGCGGCCGTGCCAGCAGGTCTCTCCGTGTCCTATCCTGGAATGCAGGGCACCTTGGCATGCAACAATGGGCAGAAGTTAAGACATGGCTACGCACGGAGGCCAAGTCGGTCTGTGATATTCTTGTCCTTCAGGAAACCCACTGGAGTGAGACAGCAGAATTTGATGTCGAAGGATGGCACTGTGTCAGCTCCGCCACGAAAGGAGCCGCCCGAGCACCTAAAGGCAAAGCCACCCCAGGGCAACGCCCCAAACAAGGTGCTGCCATGCAGCCAGCCGTTCACGACACAAGCCGAGCGGACGGCGTCATGGTTCTTCTTTCTCCGCAGATAGACAAGAAGAAGATCAGATGGCGCGAACAACGCCGGGGACGGCTCCTTCAGGTCATCTTCCCATGGCTTGGGGCTCGTGTGCATGTACTAGCGGTTTACCAGCATGCCTGGTCTTCTAAGAAGACTCCACAGCAGAACAAGGATGACCGCTCACACCTGCTCCGAGGTTTGTCGGCTGCCATACGGGCCATTCCAGTGCGAGATACTTTTCTCCTAGCAGGAGACTTTAATGCTAGACTGACTCCGCAGGAGGGTCTGGTAGGTCAGTGCAGCACCAAGCCAGAGCACACCCAGATGCAGGATGAATCGTTCCAGGCCTTAGTCTCCTCTCATCGGTTGGTAGCTCTTAACACATGGTCAAGCGGTGCAGGACACACTTTTTTCTTGAATGGTCAGGGATCGCAGATTGATTTCCTGCTCACTTCAGAGGCCTCGGCCAAGGGCCTGGCAAAGCAGTCTCGGCCGTGCAAGGATCTTCAGCTCGGCAAATGGAAGCGAGGCGGCCACCTTCCAGTCTTGGCTCAACTCCGACCCACCCAGCACTGGAATCTGCCTAAGTCTGCTTGTCCTTCCTTGACCTTTCATAAAGAAGCTCTAGAGACGGCTGTCCGTTCAGGACTACCAATCGCCAGTCGCATGCAGGACTGGGTGAGCCAGCGTCTGTCCCCTAGGACTCACACTCCTGATGAGGTCAATCAGGTACTGCTGGAGGCTTCTGAACTGTTTTTCCCAAAACCACGGCCTCAACAAGCTCCTGAAACTGCTCAACACCGTGCGACGCTGCGGATGTGGAGTCGTGTCGCTCATATTCGTTCCTTGCATGAGGACTCCGTAACCACCCTATCAGACCTGGATCAGTCCTTGGAGGACCTGAATCGATGGCACAAGCAGGCTCTCTACTTGGCCAAGAAGGAACGACACCGAGCTTTTCAGGCTGAGGTTGACGAGGCGTGCGCCAGGCACGATTCTTACATCGCGCACAAGACCCTTAAGAAGCTCCGACCTTGGGAGCCCCAAACTAAGGCACAGCTTCAGAGCCCAGACGGTCTGCTCCTGGACTCATCCTCTGAGCTTCGCCTGCTTAGAGACCACGTGGAACAGGTCTTTGCCAGACATCCGCCTCTTGATCACCAGGTAGCTTCGCTACCTGAAATCCCGGCTGGTCTGCTGGCCCAACACATCGGCTCGATAAGACCGCACAAGGCGGTGCCGCAGAGCTCTGCTCCGGCGGCTGCCTGGAGGCTCTGCTCGGCGGCTGCTGGAGAGGCGTTAGCAGCAACGCTGCAAGCTCGGGGGCAACGCCCACTGCCGGCTGCTGAAATACTTCAGCCGCCCCTAAAGGATGCTGACTTGTGTTTTATCCCAAAGCCTAACAAGCCGGCCACCAAACCTGGCAATCTACGTCCCCTAGGTATCATTCGACCAGACGGCAAGGGCCTGGCGGGGGCCTGCAGAGATCAGCTGTCTCCCTACACGGCTGACTATCTTCGGGGTCTTCCTCAAATTGCCTACCAGCCGAATCGCGGTCTCTCTGATGCCTTGAGCAGGGTCGTTGGCCATGTCACTCAGGTACGCAATGACTGCCAGGAGGCCAGACGAACCAGGCATCAACTACACTCTGGGCAAGCTCGTCCCCAGTTAGTAGGTGGCATCTGCTTCGCATTGGACCTGTCACAAGCCTTCGACATGGTGAGCAGGACAGACTTGCTTAGCACGCTGCAGGACGCGGGAGTCCCGCAGGACCTCATTGACCTAGTTGCCTCATTGCATGCTGGCAGTGCCTACACGTTTCGCACGCAGGGCGAAGAGGACACGGTCCAGTCAACGGCGGGCATTAAACAGGGGTGTAAGCTTGCCCCCACTCTTTTTTCCATGCTTACGGGCACCATTTTCCGGGAGCTCATAGCTCTTGTTGGAGTCAGAGCGGTAGTGGACTACCTCACGGGCTATGCGGATGACCTCACGGTTCATCGCGACATCCACTCGTTGGAGGACCTGGATCGCGCTCATGCTCTGATTGAGCAACTGTTGCAGTTGGTCCGCAGCCATGGTTTTGCTGTCAATGGAGCAAAATGCACTGTTATGATCAAACTTGAGGGCCAACAGGCGCAACGCGCCATCTCCAAGCACACTTATTGGCGCACCGCGCCTGACGGAACCCGTCATAAGATGTGGAGACTGGGAGAGTCCAAGTCTCACGAGGGCTTTCCACTGGTGACGTCCTTTAAATATCTCGGCGTCATGCTTTCCTTCTCCAACTTCGAGAAGGCCACTCTCAAGTTCCGCTTGCAGGAGGGCAATGTGAAATTGCAGCAGGTGCGCCGCTTTGTTCACAACAGACGAACGGCGGGGCCAGCTTCGAGGTTGCACATTTGGCATAGCACTGTCTGGGCCACAGTCGCCTCAGGATTAGTGGATGTGGGCTTGACATTAGAGACAGCTAAACTGTTGCGAGCTTGGCATGCTCGCAAAATCCGGGCCGTCCTGAACAAGCCAGCGCATTTGACACACATCTCTACAGCTGACCTCTATGCCTCCCATGAGATCATAGACCCTGTCCGTAAGCTGCAGGCGAGACAGGCTAATCGGGTCAAGCGCTTAGGTACTCGACAGCGGAAGACTCCTGCTGGGGATATTTCTTTAACTCAGCGAGCGCTCCTCCAGGCGGAAGCACTCTCTGCTAGCTATGCAGACGTTTTGCAGCAACTCTCCAAGGACACATCACAGCAGGAGGCTCCCCCGTCCTTCGTGTGCCCGACATGTGCTCAGGCCTACCGAGGTTGGTCTTCGCACCCACCAGGGCCGCAAGCATCCGGCTCGGTCATCAGATATGTCCCTCGAGGCTTCTCCCACACCCTCTCTGTAGGAGGACTCCCCAAGTGTGCTGCTTGCAACAGGCAATTCCCTCAGATGAAGGGCTTAAAGGACCACTTGTTATCAGGTGCCTGCTCGGAGCCGGCAAGGCTACAGGAGCTCGATGATGCGGCGCATCCTCCCCTGGAGTCGCAACTTCAGCCCAAGTTGCATCCCAGGCAGCAGCGTTTGCATGACACTTTGACAACACACACGGCTGTGGAGCTCGGACGATCTGATGAGTCTCAGGATCTTATGTCACATTGCTTGCTGTGTGGATTCTGGACCCCGGACAATACCAAGCTTAAGTCTCACATCCGGCAGGCCCATAAACCTGAATGGGCGGCTCATGGTGCAACAGCTGCAACTCAGAGCAGCAAATCAGGCTTGACCCTTGTTAAGGGTATGCCTTGCCCGTGCTGCCGCAAGCCTGTTACGGATAAGAGGCAGCATCCGGCACAATGTCCGATCCTTTTTCAGATTCTGTTCTATGACTTGGTTCATGCACTTTCTCGCTGCCAGGGTGGACCGCTACGCAGGTACATGCCTTCAGCTGGCACGACACAAGGTGACGCACCCCAACGGGACGCCACCACTGCTGTCGGAGCAACGCCCCAGACTCGCCAGGCAACGCCTGCAGGCCCCATGCCACCGCCTTCAGGGGCAGTGGCATCAACGGACGGAGCGCTTGCTGTTCCCCGCTCGCTGCGCAATATCTCCAACTACTGCTATGTTAACTCAACGCTCTCGGCTCTGGTGCCGACGTGCATCTTGCTGGAACACGGAAGGGCAAGCACCTCCCTTCATCAGGAAGTTGCCGACTCTGTCTCTGGTACTCCTTTCACCCTGACTGCCTCCTTCACGCTTCGCCATCTTACTCCTGCATGGCGCTATGATGGCCAACAACAAGATGCTTCGGAGTTTTTGGTGGCTTTATTTGCCGGCATTACCGCCTTTCCGATTGCACGACCCTGGGAGGTCAGGGATGTCAACACCACTGAGGTCACTGACGCGGGCGGTCCGCTTGCTCTGCTGCCAGCTCCCGCAACAGGTGGCTCCCACTCACTTCAGAACATGCTCTCTAGGTGGTCTGGCCAGCCGGTGCACACCGCCTTTCGAGGACAACAACGACTGGTGGTTCTCTCAGTGGCGCGATTTGTTGAAGGCCGCAAGCTCAGTTACGCTGTCACTGGCCTGCACCTCCCCCTTCAGCTTTCGCAGTGGGCCCCAACGGGCTCCGTACAACTAGAGACGGGATGGGTTCAATCCTGCATATTTCACATAGGTGACACCCCGCACTGTGGACACTATCGCTCCCTCTGGAGGAGCAATCCCGATCAACCTTGGCTCAGCACGGACGATGGTCGTCCCTCGGTTCATGCAGGCCTCAGATTCGGATCTCAGGCAGGCACACCACGGTTGCTATGTGCTGTTTGTGCGACTTGGTTCAACACCGCACACAGCGGAGGCTGGCCCCATGCCAGTCAATGTTTCAGACGACTAAGCTAGGGTTCCCCTGCGGCCAGGGGCCCCCACTTCCTTCTACAGGGAGGGGGAGACCTACTGGCTCTGTGGGACAGACCTGCCTGTACGGCAGGGAGCAGGAACGCTGTCATTTAGTTTTGCTGCTCAAGTCGTACAGCTGACGTAGCTCTTCTACTCCCCAGACCACCGATCGGATCTATAAAATAGATCCACTCGATCCAGGGTTTCTATTATAGCAACAGCGGCTCTATTTTAGCATGGCGGCTCTATTTTGCAGCAAAGCTGTACTTTGAGCAAAATATAGCTTTTATCGAGCATGGTCCTTGTTTCGATTCTGCTGGAGGAAATAAACCCTAAACTGGCTCAAGTGCGGGAGAAAACCCCTAAGTCCCTAAGTCGGCTCAAACCTGCGGGAAAAAAAACCTTAAGTTCCCTAAAAATACAGACAGAGAGACACTGGCCCACTTATAGGGTCATGCCTCTCTGCATACATACTCGTTCGTCCGTACATATATCTCTGGATATATATGCATATATGTATTTATATATATATATATATATACATGTCTACACTGACATATTCAAGATAGAAACAGGTGCATTCTCTCCCGTAATCGGCAAATGCGAATTGCACCTGCCCTGCCGACTGCCGGCCAGGCTTATCAGGGCCCGAGAGTGTGCAGACTGAGTTCTTGAAGGGCTCACTTTTCTTCTCCGATGGTCGTACACAGCAATAGTGCAGTCAGCAGCCCACCAAATGCCTAGCCTGACATTTGCGGCATGGGCCGCATGCCGCAGGGCACGAGAACATGTGTAGGCAGGAGTAAGACTGCTGTGCTAGCAGCCATGCCGAAGAAGCGACCAGCTGCATGCTTGGACGATGGGGATGATGATGAGAAAGATGAGGAGCCGTTGCCAGTGCAGGCACACAGACAGCCAGGTTTCAAGGATGCTAAGCTTTTGTCCTCCTGTTTGGCACCCTTCATCAAGAAACGACACGACATGAACTACACGTCTGCCAGACAAATCAAGAACATCCAGAGGCAGAAACTCACGAACAAGTGCACTAGCACGGATTCGGCATCATTTTGTTGTGCTGTTTTCTCGATCGTGCTGCATTTAGGACACTGTTTTGTAATTTGTTGCCGTGGTCCGTGAGTCGAGGTTCTATCAAGGCCTTCTTTCGTCGACACGATCCCTCAGTCGCACCTGGAATTTTCCTGATACCATCATAAAGAAAGCTCTACTCATGCTTTTCAAGAGCGAGGACAGACTCAAATTCTAAGTTTTCTATCCTTATGTTGGCTGGTAACAACCTATGCATTTATGTATATGCTAGAATACCAAGACAAGTGAGAGAGGACCACCATGAGCTGAAGGAAGAGATTCGAGAGGTGGATAGAGATGGTTGGGCCACGACGTGTACATTGAGGTGCTCAGCGATGTTTAGACATTATTCACAATCAGCTTTGAGGTGCAGGAAATGGGTCCCTGAGGCTCGTTGGCGAAAGATTACTGAATTCTCTCGGCCACTGAAGGACTTTTAACATGTGTAACCCCCAGGCTCACTGGAATGGGAAGCCGAAGAAGCAGAAGACTTCTCAGCAGACTACAAACTCCAACCGGGAAGCCGGGACGGTGACATGCAGACGAAAGACTGGGAAGCAAAAGGATCCCGCTGCCACCCAGGTCGCAAGCGAATCCCAGCAGCCAGCCGAGCAAAGCGCAAACGAGCCTGCAGGCGAAAACATGGATGACGATTGCCCCGACATAAGCAGCCCCAGCACGAGCAGCAGCGACAGCAGCAGCTCCAGCAGTGGCGAGTCAGGTAGATCTAGCAGTAGCAACAAGCCTGTCTTACGCAAGCCGGCAAGCAAGGTTTCAAAGAAGCCACCAACAAGCAAAGCACAGCAAGCGACCCAACAGCCAGACGAAGAAGTGCAGCAAGCTGCAAGCAGAATGCAAACCCATGAAGAAGACGAGCCGAGACAAGCATGTGAGCCTGTTGGTCCAGTGACTGATACCTGGATAGCACGTGTAGCTGCTTATTGCTGGTTTGGGTAAGTGCTTCGGGGCCTTGGAACGAAAAGAGGTCCCAGTCTTCAGGCTCAGTTAACTCCTCTTGCGGGGCTTGACTACTAAATAGCCTCGCAACCTATAGCCGTAGCACCCTTCACATATATTGACGAATTTCCAACCAGCGGTAAGACCTGCCTTGGCAGCCCAGGAGGAACACGAGGCGTTCCTGCAGAACGATTGGTTCATGAATGCCTTCGATGACATGCTGGGGGGCAACGACCCGACCGTGAGTGCCTGTCTCAGCTATCTTCGTCAATCCGAACCCCAGACCCTAAACCCTAAAATCAATCAAGAGTCTTTGATTTCGAGGGCTCGGGTTGCGGGCACGCATTATCGGTGTAAAGTTTCGGCTCGCGCAGATGATACATGGTATGAGTGGGGGTTTGCTCTTCAGGATTTCGGGTTTCATTTTCAGGGCTTGATCCTTTCAACCAGAAAGCTTCCTCGCAAACAGCTTCGCGGCCTTAGGTTTGTTTCTGTAGCCTTGAAATCTCGGATCCGCAATGGTAACAGATGATTCTGACGACGAATGGCTACGAGAGCTGCTGCAATGGGACGAAGATAGCATGATGTCCTCTGCTGGAGAGAGCACGACGACTGCTGAAACACCGCATGTGACCGTATCTACGCCATCTAGTCCTACCCAAGTCAGCAGGGATGCTTCAATAATAGTGCGACCACAGCTTATACGACTGCAGACCCGCCGTGCATCTGGAAGGCTGGCTTCGACGAACTATTGGAAAACTTATGTTCCCAAGTCACTTCATGACATGCCTGGCCTGGCCTCTGCAGTGAACGACATCCTTGCTCATCCAGCCATTCATCTCCGAGTTCTGCCCGATGCAGTTCTGGGCAGCAAAGTGCTCGCTCACGCCCACGAAGTCATAGGGATCTTGGCTGCTGAGAAACAATTCAAAATTGGGCTCACACGAAGCCCGCTTCACAGGTGGGAAAATCCTGCCTACGGCTACGAGCTTGAGGGTCGGTGGTGTTCTATGTTTGTCGTTTGCATACTTCAGCACGGGGAGTCGGCAGGTATCATGGAATCTTCCTTGATTCTGACATGGGGTGCAAACCCCCGCTGTGCAAATGAAGCGGGAGGGGGGGAATCGGTTTCGCAAGAGCCAGGACCCTGGTTTGTTTATGTAGTACGGGGCTATTAATGTATGCGAGTGCACTATCAACGTCGGCCACTTTTTCTCGATACCTTATTATTAGCCAGCTACACCTATATAGGCATTGGCCGTTGTTTCGTTCAGTGCCGAAAACAGGGTGCACTTGCAGCCAAAGTCAGAGCTGAATGCTGGACAAAACAAGCATACTGTCCTTATTTAGAGCACCGTTCCCAACATTGTGATCAAGCCATGAATCCCCTGCTCCGATCAGAAAGCATGTAAAGTCCCGCCCAGCCGTGCCACGATGACGGACTGATTCAGTCCCTGAGCCCAGGTGCAGTGGCTTTCTCCATGACGCCGCAGCCGCAGGCCATCGGCGATCCTCCTCGAGATATAAGATTTTAATAATTTAAGGCCCTAGGTGAAGCCCTCAAAGAACACTAAGAGGCCTAAACTAAGGTTTTTAGTGATCCTAGTTTTACTTTCGGGTCTTATTTGTCTTTATTATGTCTATTGGCTACTCCGTATTACCCCGTATGTCTATTAGCCCCCTGTCAAGACGTCGAGACCCAGCAGCCTCAAGCGGAAGACCGAGAACGAAAAGCCCGCACCACCGCAAAAGGAACCCGAGAAGGAGAAGCCCGCACCACCGCAAAAGAAGCCCGAGAAGGAGAAGCCCGCACCACCGCAAAAGAAGCCCGAGAAGGAGAAGTCCGCACCACCGCAAAGGAACCCCGAGAACGAGAAGTCCGCACCGCAAAAGAACCCCGAGAAGGAGAAGTCCGCACCGGAAAAGAAACCCGAGAAGGAGAAGCCCGCTTCTTCCCAGCAGAAGCCCGAGAAGGAGAAGCCCGCCATCACCCGGAAGGAGGGCGACATATGGTGGGAGGAAACTTTAGGAAAGGCTTGTCGCCAGATGAAGAAGGGCACGGATGTTTCCGGGCAACCGAGCCTGAATGAGGCTGGCTCGGTGGTTGTGGTGTTTGAGGATGGGACCGAATGGATGCCGCCACTGATCCCTGCCGATCTCGCGAAGTTCGCTTCCACTGGTGGGTCTGTGATGTCCGTACCTAAGAAGCCCAATAAGGCACCTCGACCGGCTTCGGATAAGCCTGTGCCAGACTACTGCCTGCCGACGATCCGGGCGAAGTTCTCCAAACAGGGCAAATGCTCGCCCATAATAAAAGTGGAAGCTCGGTGCGACCGGTACAATCTGTCGTCGGCATGGAAGCAGCGACTACAGGTTGTGGTGAAAGGCGACATGACGGCCACCGTAGGAATGAACATCTGCTCGACATTCTGTGACTGCTATGAGCACCTCAACCTCAATCAAGGGCTGTTGGACTTCAGGCAGTGCAGAAACAACTTGATCGAAATGTGGCAGAATGGCACACACGACTTTGCCGCATCGAAGATGTCATGGGAGCTTCTTTCCAAGCAGATGAAGGATGCTTTCCCTCCGGCACCGACGATGCTCTATTTTACTTCAGTTACTGTAACCTTTTTACTCGGGGCTTCGCTGCTTTTACTTTTCGTGTTTTCGTTAGTACACCTACATAAGGCCTCTTCAACAACTGGCCCCTGCTAGATGGACACAGACTGCTGCTGCACCGCAAGCCCTCAAACCTGATCCCTACATATAGCTAAGGTCTTAAACCCTGAAACCCTAGACCCCTAAACCCCAAAGCTCAAACCCTAAATCCTAAACCATGATCCTTGCTCAGGTGTCCGTCGCCCCAAAGGGCCCTGGCTCCTCACGAGGAGAAGTCGCTCGCCGAAGAGGCGGATGAGGATGAGGAGCCCGGATAAACTCCCAAACTCTGGAGCCTTAACCCCAAAACCTCGAACTCGAAAATCCTAAGCTTTACCAAGCAATCTATGTCCTGGTTTCGCAGGAGCCTGACAACGAAGACGAGGAGGACTGATGATCGAAGCCACATGACTGCAACATTGCCGGGACAAGCAGGGGCATTCGATCTGTAGCTTGTTACAGTGCCCGAGTTCCAATATGATGTCAAGCCCGGAACATTCCCACGCACGGGTCCTGCCCAGGTGCATTTTGCACGAAGCAGATGCCGCTTACGGCCGGCTGGCGAGCAGCTGGAACCTGATTTGGGGGGCATCATGAAATCCATCTTAGCCCTTAACCTGAAACCCGTTGCCTTAAACTTTACCTAAACCCCTAAAACCCTAAACCCCTAAACCCGGAACTGTATATCCTGAGCTCACCAGGTGTTCGGAAATAGTGGTTTGAAAGATGGTTGAAGGTTTCACGCTTTAGGCTTGTCCGGCACTGAATCCGCAGGAGATCTGGGAAGAGCTTTTCTGCTAATATATGTACATATACATGTGTACACACAGGCACACAAACAAATATATGTGTATAAATACGTATAGACACATATAAGCAATGTGTGGCACTAAACTTTGAGGCTCCATCGTTATAAACAACCGATGCATAGCTCCGTGTCTCCAGGCTCTGAAGTTCGATTCTGGCTTCCCCAGAAGTACTGAAGCTCAAACCTCGAACCCATGCCCCAATCCAAGGCAGCTCGAATCCCGGCCGCTGATGAGTGGCAGCTGATCCTTGCCGTGTAGGAGCCGGTGTGGTGTGCCCTCAGAGACCCTGGAGACTAAAGCTTTAATACCCTAAGCCCCAACCCTTTAGAACCAGCTGGATCTGAATCTTGCAGCCACATGGCCTACCCCAAAACCCCTATACGAAATAGCACCCTACCCCAAAGGTAGATCCAGTTCTTGTCTCAATTTAGGTCCCTAGACCATCGAAGTTTCCAACACCACTTCACAGGGTGCTAGGTACAGATGAGGACGCCAGGCTTTTGTGGTTTGCTTTAAGTCGTGAGCTCTTGCAGCCGGAGCCCGCAGCACGCTGTGCACGCAGGCGGTGGGATCCAGGGCACGTACCTTAGATATGTAATAAAGGTAATGATAACCCATCCCCAAGAATTAATGGAAGCTTTAGAGAAGCTAGGTTTGGGATCTGTTGGGTAGCTTGGTTTTGACGATCGAGTGATAGATACGTGGATCCACGTTTCAGGCAGGTATAAGAGGGATCCAATCAGGATCTATTGGTTACATTGCGGATTAGAGCTATATAGGTATGGGATCCATCTTATGTTGGGTTTGAGGAGCAGTATTATGGGATCCATTTTAGTACGTGGAACTATGTTATTGGTGTGAGTTTTTGATCTAGTAGTCTATTTTTACATATGCTGAAACTGTTGAAGGCAGGATCGATCGAGTTGGTACGTTCTAGCAGCTACATATATATATATATATATATACATCTTTATAATAGACGATAGATAGATATATAGATATATAGTTATTAATATCGATATAGTATATAGCACGTAGAGCTCCCGCAGACAAGCAAACCACCCCATATGCTCCAACTGTATTTATAGATCGATGACGATTTGGTTTGAGGAGCTAGGCTTGGGAACGTGTTATTCTTGTACCTTATACGCTACACTTTATATATATTGATGGTTTAGATAGCGATGGTATTTGAGGGGCTATTTGCAGGATCCATCTGGTACATTGGATTTGAAGAGCTAGTTTGGGGATCTATATTGTGGGGATTTTGGATCTATATTGTGTACAGACAGGATTTCCCAGGATCCATGGGTTAATACTATAGATCTATATACCGGTGAGTTACAGGATCTATCCGGTACATTGAATTTAAATTAGCTAGATGGATCTAAACCAGCCTCAAATCGGATCTAAATTAGCTGTAGAGGGTGTATATTGCAGATATAGGAGCCCCCACCCGCCGACGATGCAGATCCTTTATATACTAGAGCAGTCTGGGTTCTCAGGACAGTGGTTTGTACTTATACGCATATTTATTATATATGTGTATATATATGTCTAATTATAGGAATAGGCCAGATATATAGGATCTGCTCTATCCAGCATATGCTGCTCGCTCTGCATCACCGGGATCCAATCGATCAGCGATCGATTCGAGCTAACCAGCCGCTGGGATTCAGGATTTCGGGTTTACTCTTATTTATGTAGTACAGTTGCTATATATGTCGGTTCTATATAGCAAAATATGTACCATACGGCTGCTAGATTGGATCCTTGGCCGGGTCTTGTGCTTCGTGGGCACTGCTATCCGCAATACGCCGCACTGCCGCCGAGTCGAGGAAATAGGATCTCAACGAGCCGTGGGATCTAGATGAACTAGACAGGATATACGGGATCCAAATCATTTATTGCTGTGTATCTAAACCAGCTAGATTGGATCTAAAACAGCTAAATTGGATCTAAATCAGCTAAACTGGATCTAAATCAATTAAATTGGATCTAAATCAGCTAGATTGGATCTATTTTACTGAAATGGATCTAAAGTAGCTAAATCTACAAAACCCAACATAACCCAATGATCTCCGGTGTTATTAAGGCAGCAGTCAAGAATGAGCTCCGGTGCACCCGTCAAGCCAATGAGCCACCCGATGAGCCCCCCGATGAGCCTAGGGACAAGACGTGATGAACTCCGGTGATGTTAAGCCACGCTATAGCAATGAGCTCCGGCAGAACCCCCCCCGATGACCCCCCCGATGAGCCCCCGATGAGCCCTTTTGAGCTGTTTCCGTGATGCCAAACACCAATTATTCCTCTATCTGCAGTGGTGTGAATCGATAAAAGACTCAACCCACGCAAATGCTGGAACTCGAGCTGGAGAAGCTTAGCAGTGTAGCACCCGAAACCGGGTCGCCCTGGCAATCCCTAGATCCTTGCTAGCCCGTTCAAGTAGCATGGCTGCCCTTATTCGGGATGCTCCTACCTTAGTGCTTGCTGAAGACCCCTCCACGCAAGAGACCCAAACTCTGGTGGTGGAGACTCAGGAGCAGCAGGCCAATGGTGCTTCCCAGGCAGAGCCACAGGCCGATGGTGCTTCCCAGGCAGAAGAGCCGCAGGCCGATGGTGCTTCCCACGCAGAGCCGCAGGCCGATGGTGCTTCCCAGGCAGGTGCTTCCTCGGCTTTGCAGGCATCTACGTCTGGTGGTGATGGAGACGAGCAAGGTGTGCGAGATGTGCAAAAGGCCATCGTCAACTTTGCTTCGTACCACAAGCTAGATGTGTCGGCAGTGACGAAGAAGCAGGTGATCGACTCTACCGAAGGCATCATGTTCTGGGCTACGCAAAAGGAAGATCTTTCGGCCCGTGGCTCGCATGCTCAGCAGATGAAGCGAGCCATGAAGTGGCGACCAGACATGAGTGCCGCTTACATGGTACTCACCGATGCGATGAAGCTCGAGTTTCGACGTGCTTGGACGGCTACCAAGTCTTTCGACTTTATGGTCACGACTCGTACCACCTCTACGTCTTTCAGAAAAAGACGTGATGAAATCGGAAAGTTTGTTACCAAGCTTCAGTTGGTCAACATCCTCGGCGGCACCGATCAACCTGAAGCAGTGAGGCAGGCGGATCGCTACATTGCTATGTGCTCACGACCGGGCTTGAAGGACGAAAGCTTTCTCAACTTCGTGACCCCACACCCCAAAAGCTAACCTGCCTCAAACTTGTAGTGGACCCCAGACCCTAACGTATACATAATATAAGCTGCCCCTCTGTTAACCTATCCTACAACCATCAACTGGAAGCCCTGAACCTAAAGCCTTTTATAGAGAGCTAGGGTTCGGGATAGGGGTTGTGGGTTCAGGGCTTCGGGTTTTCCATGTACTTGGGCCCTGGTGTCTGTCTTGAACGCAGGAGTTCTGCACCCTCTACAATGATTGGTTGGATGCCATGACCTATTTTTGGGTGGAGACGTTGATTTCATCGAGCAACGAGCAGCAGTGGACCAACACGGTCACAGTGGAAACTAGGGAGACTGTGCCCAACAGCCTCGCCGAGAAGGTCAATGTGTGCCAAGCACTACGTGCTTATGCTCATGCGATGCAGAAGCCTCTTAACCAGGTCTCTGAAAAGGATGTTGCCGAGACTACTTTGGGTATCAAGGGCTACGCCGAGCTCTACAAGACCATGTCCCCCGAAGCCCAAGCAAACTTCCCGAGGAAGGATGGCAGCAACAACGCAGCCTTCACCAAGACTGGAAAGGATGCTGTTGAAGCAGGCAGAGCCAATAAGAGAACCAAGCAGGCGGCTGAGGAAGCCGATGGCAATGGAAGTCCTGGCCCGGACGGCTCTGACACTTCGAACCCGAAATCCAAAACCAAGAAGGACCAGACAGGCCCGAAGAAAGAGAAGGAAGTGAAAGAGTTCCTGGCAATGGAACAAAGCTCAGATGTGGCCATCGGCCGTGTGATGCATGAGAAAGCAAAAAACCCCGATGGCTGGACTTGGGCTTCTGACCTGCTGGCCTCCTACAAGAACTTTCGCACTGAGGTTCTCAAGCTCTACTGCGACAACCCTGACTTCCAATCGCTCAAGGTGGCAGCCCTCAGCCCCAAGGAGAGTGCAAAGATCAAGAAGGAGCACGGCGACGGCTACGTGGGCAAGCTGGTGGAGTTTGTCACTGTCCTGGGGCCGCCGATCACCAAGATGGCCGAGGCAGCCTTCCAAATTGAGCAAATGGCGAGTGCCAAACTTTCGGCCGCAGACGCTCTCAAGAGTGCCAGCAAGCCAAAGGCTAAGGCCAAGGGTAAGGGCATCAAACGAACCGCTTCCACTAGATCCCTGCCGTCTGTAGTGTAGGCTTTTCCAGCTTGTGGCAAGGGGTGCAGGCTAGCTGCACAGTTCGGTCGCAGTCTGAAATCTGGATCCTCGCTATTTAGTCAGTCTGGTCGAGTCTTGGGGCTAGAGCTTATAGTTAGGTTATGGGCTTAGGGTTTAGAGCTTAAGCCTTGCATTGTTATACGTAATACGAGTTAAGATTTGAGCTTGCCGGTTGTGGGGTTTAGGCTCTAGGACTCTAGGTTTTGGCCTCAGGTTTTATGCTTTATAGGGTTTGATATAGTTCGGGGTCCCCCATAAGCTTAAACCCGGAGCCCAGTATCCCCCGACCTCTCCGCATCCGATCAGCGGTTTCGATAATGGCCGCCTCCGATAAAACCGCGGTCCTGAAAGCTTTCATCTTCAGCTGCCCTAGATTCTGCTTAGATTCCTACAGTATCAACTGATACATGTTCCGACCTTATTAGAATCAATTCCGCTTGTGTCAGGAGCTTCGGCATGGTCTTTGTTCTTCTTTGGGTCTAAGCTTAGGGGCTCAGATTTAAGGTTAGGGCTCTTAAGGTCCCAAGCTGTTGGAATACGAGAAGAAGGCTTGTGATCGAACCTAGCTGCTGCTGCTTGCTGGGTGCTATTATCTCACGATAATCGGAGTTAGCTGGGGACTTTTGGGGAGCTTGGCAACAGGCCGGCGACATCCTCAATCGCACGCTGATGCATCTTGTGTCGGAACAAACAGATGATGCTACTGTCCACGCTTGAGGTTTCTGCAGACAATCCATATAGCGAGATGTTTTCAAGATCAGTTGCAGGTTGCACCCTTAGGTCCACGTGTTGTGCAATGACCCTTATTGACGTCACTATTAGAAAGCTGATGCAAGAGCCTGTGGTGCTGTAGGTCTGAGTACGAGATATCCCAGGCAACATGTTTCGTGAGTCGTGCAAATCCACGCATGCCAGTTGTTGCAGAACTCTGTGCTGAGGCAGTGCGATGCATCATGACGGCATGGTTTGGAACTGCTGTAGTATCGGGCCGAGATCCGAGTAGCAGCTGCTTTCGCGAAATCTTAACTAGGATCTTTCATCACGTGCTACTACACAACTGTAGCAAAATGAGTTTAGATCCGAATGAGACCTCGAACAGAAACCCTCAAGCGAAATTCGCAATCCCAACCAAAACTTTCAAAGGCACTAAACTCCTAAACCCACCGCTTGCAACACTGCACTCCTCGCCGATGCAGCTGCTGATGGCACGCCCTTGGCTGCATGTCGCTCAAGCGAAAAAGGGCTGAACTTTCGGCCTCTGCCTATGGTCTTGATGACAGATGGGATCGTGAAGATGACCAGGCTGCTCTGCACAAATCTGGTGCCACGTTTAGATCTTTTCTGCTGGAGAGATACACCGAAGGCTCAATCACCGCCGCCGACTGCTGCTTGCTGGCTTATTATCATACCGAAAGTGGAGGTGCAGGCGCCGAAGATCTAGCACTACCGCCTGACCAAGCTACGATCCATGGTTCCCAACACTTGAAGTGCCTCAAGCTGCCTTTGATTCTCACGCCGAAACAAACCCCAAAAGCACCCGTACCCTAAAGCCCGAAGCCCAGTTACTATCCGGGTGATGAACAATTTTCATACAAACCCAATTTCGGCTAAATCCCTGAACAACACCATTAATCCGTAAGGTGCCACCTACGAAAGGAATTTCCGGAACCTTGTGTACAATGGATTACAGTTCCTATGAATCCGAAGCACCAGGTTCTCAGGACATCCATGAAGCACCCAGTTCGTCTTGCTTCGGATATGATTCGTGAGGAGCTGAAATCCTTGAACTTCCTAGGAACCTCAAAGCCTTGCAAAACCGCTGTGGATATGTTCCTTCGTAATGATAGAGATCTTGGCGACCGCTACGAAAAGCACCCGGTCACAGTGCAAGCCCTGAGCGAAGGGATTCCCCGCGAGTGTGTCGTGCCAATATCTGTTTACTTTGATGGTGTCCAGTACAGCAAGAACGAGAACTTCTTGGGATTTTATATTACTAATCTCCGGACACCAAAACAACAGCGACTCGTCTGGCTGCTCAGTGTCTTGCTTTCCAAGAAATTGTTTCTAGCTTTTCTATAGGGCTTGGGGCTTAGGGTCTATAGGGTCTAGGGCTCTAGGGAGTCTATGGTTTAAGGGAACGATTATTGGCAGGACTCTCAGATCTATGCCAGTGCGGCTGCAGGGGCTGGTGCTCCGTCTGGCCACTCCTGGAGGCTTTCCGCGAGGATGTTTCTGCTAGCCATGAAGATCTACGGCTGGCAGTGGTTGATTTTAAGGCCGATTGGCCAGCCTTGGCCGAAATTTGTGGTCTGCGAACCTGGAGTCACAATGAACACTGTTGCCCGTGCTGCCTCTGCAAGAAATCTCAACTCACTGAAGTGCTGGGCAACTGGACTCTGAGGACGTGCCCGTATCCACTGTTTGACGATGCTGCAATGAACCAGTACATGAGACAGAACTTCAAGGCTGGTGGTTTTAGGGTCGAGTTTGTTAGGGTTTTTTTAGCAACTTCTTTGGAGCCTTAAGCCCTAAACCCTGAAATGAACCCTAAACCCTCAATGTCCCAGAAGGAAGTCACCGTCGCCAACGACGACATGCGGCAGAAGCTCTATAGGATTTTGATTTATCGCCGAAAGACCCGGGGCCGAACTTTGTCGAAGGCTTTCCCTGCTCTGGGCCTCCCGAAGGGCAGCCGCCTGGAGCCGTCAGCTGCAATGCCTGATGTTGCACTTTTCGATAGCATGACTACTCCCTTTATCTGCCAGTTTTACCTTGGTGGTGAGCATGGAAGGGTTTTGCACGACAGCCCTTTTCTTCGGATACCTGGTGTCAGCCTTGCCACATGGAATATTGACCTTCTTCACACGTGGCATTTTGGGCCGCTATCTACCTTTATCACAGTGACTTTGAGAAGGTTTTTGGACACTGACATTTGGAAGCCATCAATCGTGGGGCTAGACAAAGAAGAGCTCAACAAACTGTCTTTGCTCTGCATGAGAACTGAACTACAAAGCCACTACAAGCTGCGACGGCAAACTGACCCGAACTGGTCGAAGAAGGGCTCCGAGGCCCCGCACATGTCCAAACCTTGAACCCTGAACCCTATAATTCTAAAACTTTTTTTAGAATCATAACAAAACTTTTCGGTGCCAACCCCTGCCCAGGTCTGGAATCTGACGCTTTCGATGCTTGCGGAGAAGCACTTGAAAGCCAAAGCGGCCGAGACGCACGGATTGCTCGCATTCGTGTGTGAGATGTTGCAAAAGTACAGTCATCAGCTGTCGACCAGCGGCAGCGAACAGGACCAGTTGTTTTTTGAGCTTTTGCGACACGCCGGGCAAAGTGCCCTGGCTTTTGATGCTGTGCTGGCCAGACATGGCCGACAAATCGATGAAGGAGCTGCCGAAGAGATGCTGATGCATTACAACCGCTTCATCGTACTGTGCAATCGTGCTGGCCTTCCGATATTGCCCAAAGCCCATTTGATGTACCACTGCATCCAGAGGTCTGTCGAACAGGGCAACCCGCGAACATACACAACATACGTGGATGAGTCTTACAATGGGGCGATTGCCAGAGTCTGTCGGTCGGTGCACAGACGAGGCTGGGCTTATGCTGTCTATCGCAAACTTCAGATTTTGGAAACCGTGAAAGCGGAGTCGCGAACTGGCGATGGCATGGATTGCTCTGGAGGCACGGTTTTCAAACTTTAAGACGAATCCGAAGATAAGGGCTGTCGGCATCGTTTCCTTTTTGTTTGTTTTCCCCTGAACCCTAAACTCTAAACCCTACTCTAACCTGATGCTTGGGTGTAGACAAGTGTAGAAACACTTGGATCGCCGCACCATGACTTAATCTTTTCCAATGAAAACCGAAGCTGTTCAGGCTTAGGATGGTCTAGGGCTCATGTGTTTTGGGGTTTGCTTTACATTTGGGATATCGTGGCAGTAGTCCGCATCATATTTCGCCTTCTCAAACCCAAACAGCAACACTTATCTTGGTGCATGAGTCTGTAAACTTCTTGCCGCAGGATGAGCGACAAAGTGCAAGGTCGATGCTACAGCTCCTCCGGCTTTTGAGGTCTAGATCTCACCTCGCGATGTGTTCTGTGGGCCAACAAATTATAGTTCAAATATTGTTGGGCTTAGGGTCAATTTAAAGATGCTTCCCGAAAGCCCCAGTGCACATCGTAACTGCCAAGCTGCATGCATCAGCGCCGAGCGCCAGCAGCGACAAATGTTGATCGAAGGGCCGAGCTGGTTTAAGGTAGGGTCTCGGGCGGGCGAGGCTTCTGCTACATTCTAGCCAGCTTCGTTGCTTCGAAGATCAAGCTTGGTATATAAATGTGTTGAACTGTATCCAAGTCTTCAGAGCCTACCAGCAACTGAGCCATTCATTCGGGGCCCAAACAGGAATCCGTTTCAAAGGGTTTAATAAAGTGTAGGGCTCTTGGGGTTTAGTGTTTCTGCTTA
>CAJNDT010005357.1:271111-293611 GCA_905221615.1 Symbiodinium sp. CCMP2592 | reverse complement strand
AGCCACATCCTTACCAAAATGGTGCCATCCCACACCCTGCGGCGCAGGCGCCTGCTCAGCCGCATTTGTCGCCGTGCTCGCCTGCCGAGCTCCGCAAGCTGCGAAACAAGCAGCGCGATGACTATGCCATGTCCAGGAACCGTAGGTTGGATGCTTCGAGAGCTCACGCTCCCAGTAGGCTTCATCTCGGAGCGAAGAGTGATGAAGAGTGGGCAGCACACGAACTCTAGCACGGGGCATTCTCCGACTGCGTGGCCAAATCGCTGTCGTCTAGATTCTAGATGCTGGATGCAGACTTGCTCCGTGAGTGTTTGGGAAGCAACCTGCATCTGGGGGTGTAGGGGGATGGTTCAGGCCTCGGCAGGGGAGAGGAGGGGACGTGAGCCGGGGCCTGCATAGCACCAGGATACTCGTCAGAGACAAAGCCCTGGGCATCAAGCACCTGGCAAACCAAAAGCGCAGTGAGCATGGCGTTGGTGGCCTCCTGTCTGGAAAGCCTGGAACGGATGGAAGCATTCTTGACGACTGCTTCGGTAAGCATGTCCTGCATATTAGCCGCTATCAGCCTTGCGCGAATTCGCGCGTCATCTCCAGGTAACCTCTGGGGTGCCGCACTCGTGTTGTGCCGATTCCTCGCCTCCTCGTCGCGCCCCCCCGGGAGGCATCCCCGCGTACTGGGAGAGTACATCAGTACATCAGAGGACTTTGAGGCTTTCAGAGTGTCAGAATCCACAGGGGATGCTCCGTACCGGTGAACTTATTTGGGCGCATGGCGCGTGCCGAATACCTGCCAAACTCAATGCCAGTTCGTCGCTGTGTACGGTCTGAGAGGTTTGCCTAGATTGAAACCCCAATTTCGCGAAGCGCAGGTACCTAAATGGTAAGCGCATCCTGGAGCTTGGCAGCGGAACAGGCATCGCCAGGGCTCAGCCGCAGTGCTTCGGACAATATGACAGAAGATAACATGTGCGTATGGAGTCCCACTCGCATAATGTCCTTTCACCTGTTAATACACATATGGTGCCATTGTTCCGGAAGACATATGCCCACCAAATGCAGAAGTTACTCTCCGCCGACATCCCGAAGATGGTTTCGGACCGTGTATACAGATCCACGGGATTGCGCATCGTAAGCCGTAACGTGAGTTACACTTCCTAGGAGCAAGCGGGGTAGGGTGCTACATGATTGCGAATTGCCACAATCATTTCCGGCCCCCCTAAAATGAATTCAAGGGGTCACATGATACGGTCACATGGGTCATGTTCCAATGTACCGCGCTGTATGTAAAATGATTGCCGTGCTGTTAGGGGGTTCCCAAAGAAATCATTGCAACGGGGGAAGGCTCAGCCTCCTGAGTCAGTCCTGATGTTCGGATAAAGACCGGGAAGCCCGACGCCCAGTATCTTTTTATTACTCCCCATACGCCCTGCTTTTGTAAAGCTTACGGTCTCAAACACAAGAACTTGTACGTTGACTAACGTTGACTTCCCAAGGATGATGCAAGTCTTTCTCCATGAAGGGAAACCTTTTGAGTGTGCAGGGGCATGCGGGAAACTGCCGCAGTGCGATGTTCGTTTTGCCCCTGAGGCGTGCAGTCCCCTTCCGGTCCTGCAAGCAACTTCCAACCACTGGTAAATCTCATACACCCTTTTTACAGCCGAGAAACAGCCAACATAGTTTCAACCTTAACGGATGTGTCCTGAAGTTGACCGAGTTCGACTCCGGGCACATAGCATGTGCTTCTAGCAGCATTGGAAACGACTGGAAGCGTCGAGACAAGAATTGGAAGTGGCTGTCCCAACATTCACAACTATTTAGTGTGATGAGACTTGCCCGAAAGATTTCTTGGTGTCCCGAAGCCGAGAGCCCCAGCCTTTGACAGAGGAGCCGTTGGCCTTGCGGCAGCTTCACTGGGTGCAGATGTGACACTCACTGACCTCCCACAAGCCGCCAGCTCAGCAACCAACTGGGATGGTTTTTCTGCATGGCTAACCTCTGGTTTTGAGGCTTCACACATGTAGCTTTAGACAGCCTGACTGCCGGAATGGCCCAATTCCTGAAACACTATGTACAGTGTGTCCGCTAAACCCTGAGCCCCGGCACTTTCAACGCGATGCGGTTGTCAGAATGCTTTCATGTGGCCATGCAAGCCGCTTCCTGCATGTGCTTGTATCGGACACAAAGTCAAATCGCCCTCCAAAGTCCAAAGCATTTGGTTTCTGATCCTGCTGCTCATGCCCTCGACCCCCGAATGCTTCCCGAGGAGCTGCTAAGTGATTTCGTTTGTTCGAGTTGGAACCCTTTGTTTCACGGGAAGCACCCTTTTTGAGCAAGTTACCGGCTCATAAGTTGCATAAATGGGCATCGCTTGACCCCAATTTTCTCGGTCCCAAAGTTGTCTGGAAAGTGGGAGTGCGGTGTCCTGAATAGGTACTCCCTCTGACGGCTAGCAACATGGCCGCGAACAGCCTATGCTCGCCGGGCACTTCCTTGGCTTTGCTTGACTGGAAGGTGGGCTTCGCTTAGCTTCGCGTGTGTAAGTTCGTATTGTAAATCTAAACATGGCAGAGTCCAGCTAGCCGTCGAGCCACAAGTTGCAATCACGAGCCCATCAAGTTTAGCTCGCTCGTATGGTCCGCACACTGTTCAGGTGTTCTCTCTCTCTCTCTCTCTCGCGCTCTCTCTTTGTTTCTTTGTGATCTTTGTATCTACCTATCGATCTATCTAGCTCGCTTT
The DNA here is from genome assembly GCA_905221615.1 of Symbiodinium sp. CCMP2592. Lineage (NCBI taxonomy): Eukaryota > Dinophyceae > Suessiales > Symbiodiniaceae > Symbiodinium > Symbiodinium sp. CCMP2592. Next base: position 290,875 of record CAJNDT010005357.1, on the reverse strand, counting down.
GTGTATATGACTTATGTATAGATGGATGGAGGTTACAAGAAAATATTGTTCATGAGTTTTCTGGGGAAGGTTATCTGTGTGTTGTCCTTGTCCTCCAACTAGGCAAACTAGCTTTAAAGTTCGAGACAGCTCCACGGACATGTGCGCAAGTGCACCGTCGAGCATCTTGCAGTAAAAGAAAAACGTGCGACACACAGGGAGCTGAAGCTCTGCCCGAGGTGGTCGCGAACTGGCCAAAGGACGCCCTTCCCAACTACGACTTGATTTTGTGCTCAGATGTCCTTTACTGGTCTGATGTGGTCCCAGATCTCGCTGCAGTTCTTGGGCGCTTGCTCCAGAATGGAAAGACGACCCTCCTTTGGTGTTGGGTCCGAAGCTTCCCGTCTTATGTGAACGGAACTCAGGGTCTGCCGCGGTCGAAGGTCCAAAAGGTCCGAGGACTTCAGGTGCTTGTGGACTCACTGCAGCATCAGGCGATGAAGCAGACTTGCGTGTTGTCCGCCGGAATCAGCGGATGCATCTTCGACACTCATCGTCGTGCTACTGATGCTAGGATAGAGCTGCATGATAATGTGTTCCCCAATTTTGCATCCGTGCAGACAGTCGCCCCAACCTGAATGCCAGTTAGGCGCAGCTCAGACCAGCATGTGGAACATACTGCGCACAGAAGGCCCCCCAAAAAACCAAGCCCGGAATGAAAGTCTCCTGTGCAGTTCTTCTGCTTGAGTTCCGATGAATTCAGGACACGAGCATGTGGCTCGTGAGCTCTGGAGGGCACTTGCTGCTCAGGCGAGCAATTGCGCTGGCATTGAAGACCCGGAACCCAAATCTCCTGCAAGCAGACCACTGAGCACAATAAGCCCTATGCACAGAGCGCCGATACTCGTCAGGGCATCGTCGTGGGCCGTTTGCCTTTGGAGAGTGGCCTCCTGCAGTCCGAGGAGACTTCGTTGGCTTCGCAGCAACGAATGGCATGCCACATACAAACGAAACACAGCACCACCCACAAGAGGTTACGTGATGAGCACTAGCAGGCTACAGATTGATCCAATGAGGCTAATTGTGACAACCTGTGCAGAATTACACGAAGGTTCCATGTTGGATACGTCTCGATGCTTCTCGGGCGAAGCATGCAGAACGACAAAGTGCACCTGTGCCACCTGTGACGAACAGATTTCTCAAATAGTGGGACCATGTACTATATCTACAGTCTGATACTGGATCACTGTGCATAGCAGACCTGGACAACTGGAGAACATGTCCCATGGACTGCTGTCTCTCCTGTGCAGAAGTGCCATTGGCACAATCACTCGGCACTGGGTCAAGTGGGAACCTTGCGGAAGCAAGCATCACACGGCAGCGCAGACTTGGACTTTCAAGGCCGGCGTACTCAGGCGGCCTTGTGAATCTCTCATCCTCCCCTAAGCCCCTTCAGCGGTATACCCCGACAGCTTTGCTTGGAGGACTTTTGCCATGTGAGCCGCCACGTCGAGGCATTTGTGGGCTGTGCTCGCGGGGGTCAGCTCGACCAGGAGCCATGCGGCATGCATTGGTGAAACACAGTCTGCTGGAGAGGGATGAGGGATTGGCACACTGCTGAAAACTGCTTTGAGCCCTCTGCAGTTGTGCTTGCGCAAGTGCGGCACGTAATTTCTACGAACTGCTAGTGTAAACTTCAAGTGACATGCACAAGAGCGGTTCTGACGGATCACGGCCAGGATGTCGCCAAAGATGCGATGTGCAACTTCGTCGTTGATGCAGACGGGTGTGTGAAGGGAGTGTATTCACATGCTTGTCCAAGCAGATGAGCTGCAAGCACGAGGTAAACTGATGCAATACAGCACTAGCGTCCGCTCGCCAAAGGCGAACCTTTGTACGGTCTCTGCCAGTCTAGAGATGTCCACACCCTAGCCCGACCTTCATTTGTAGTTGCATTGACATCCGTGATCCCCCCTAAAACCCCATCATACGGCCCAATGGGCGCTGCTGATAGCCGTGTGCGAAACTGGCGTGGGCTGTTAAACAGACGTTAGTGTTTTGTTCAGGGGCCAATGCTGTTTTGGGATATGGTCTGTCATGTGGGGCTCAGAATGAACAGCCAAAAGTTGCGGCTACAGTCTCTCCTGGCATCAATGCACATTCCAGGTGAGTATGTGTGCGCAACTCCGGTTGTGTAGAGCTCCGACACAAGTTCATCTAACGGACTCAAGCGGCATACAAGACAAGACAAGGCAGGCATGTCCATAACTGTAGGGCAAGTATCAAGTCCTTGCTTGTATCTGGCTCTCGCTTCACCGTCCACAGATCATGTTCGATCTTGAAGCCAAGCGGAGAGTGCCAACGCCCACAGGCTAACTTTTAATTTCGACCACCTCATTGAGCGCCTGAGTCTCTAGATGCTTCTCTACATTTGCTTGTACTCTACATTTGGACTTTGTGTGACTTTGCAAGGACGTGAAAGGGTCAATGGCATTGTGGTGTCGCTGTTGTTCAAGTGTTGTTGTTGCTGCCAGGTTGATTGGCTACTTAATGTGTGTCGTCGTGCAGCATCGTCAATTCTTGTTCGACTCCTTTTGGACCATGGAATCGAGGCCTCGTCCCTGAGCCCCATGCCCTAAGCATCTAAGGCATTTACTAAGCTTCAGCAGTAATGAACCGAACCCCCCGCACTTAACTCTTTGGCAGGTCGGGTCGCCCTTCCTTGACATAGGCCTCACACTGAAGGCTGGTCTGCCCGGGATTCTGCTTCTCCATCACACGATGTCACACTCGTGATGCCAATAAGAGTCTGCAGAGCTTATGTACGACGTGTTGTAATTTGAGCTGGCTCATGCTGCAGCGCTTAGCACCGCTGAGCATGATGAAATTTATGATTCAGGCTTGCTCCAGCGTTTCGGAACATGTCTTGAGAGTGGGAAGCCGGTACACATTCCGCATGTACACATGCATGTGGGTCAGAACTTGTTTCTGGGGTGATCGTGGTAATCTTACACATGCCTCTTGAAAAAACGTTTCTGGACCGAGAGTCCAAGTCTTGTCGCGAGTGCACTAGCCCGCAACCTAAGACAAAGCCCGACATCCAGGATCTGCAAAAGTTGCCAGGATCTCACAAAGAATTGTTTTGCGCAATGGTTGCAAATGCCACGCAGGCTTTAGATGCTCCAATACATAATATGGGATCAGAAACCCACGCATCAGCGGCCTTGTCAGATGCAGGCACGTGGCCCAGGCAACCGGGAACTGCCAAGTGCTGGGGTTGAGGATTCAAGAACTCGATCAGGAGGCCTTAGTTGTGTACTAAGTGCTGGTGCTGCTAGTAGTAGTAGTAGTAGTAGTAGTAGTTGTTGTTGTAGTTGTAGTAGTAGTAGTAGTCGTAGTAGTAGTAGTAGTAGTAGTAGTAGTAGTAGTAGTAGTAGCAGAACAAGGAGGAGGAGTAGGAGTCGGAGTCGGAGTAGGAGTAGGAGTCAGTAGTAGCAGAAGTGCTGGTAGCAGTCTTAGTAGTGGTCGCCGTCTTTTTCGAAGCCATAGCCGTAGTCCAAGCCATAGTCGTAGTCACAGCCTTCATGGCCACAGTCATAGTCATAGCCGTCGTCGTCGTATTAGAAGTGGTAGTAGTAGTAGTAGTAGCAGTAGTAGTAGTTGTTGTAGTTGTAGTTGTAGTTGTAGTTGTAGTTGCTGTTGTAGTTGTAGTAGTAGTAGCAGAAGAAGGAGGAGGAGTAGGAGTCGGAGTCCGAGTAGGAGTAGGAGTCAGTAGTAGCAGAAGTGCTGGTAGCAGTCTTAGTAGTGGTCGCCGTCTTTTTCGAAGCCATAGCTGTAGTCCAAGCCATAGTCGTAGTCGCAGCCTTCATGGCCACAGTCATAGTCATAGCCGTTGTCGTCGTATTAGAAGTAGTAGTAGTAGTTGTTGTAGTAGTAGCAGAAGAAGGAGGAGGAGTAGGAGTAGGAGTAGGAGTCAGTAGTAGCAGAAGTGCTGGTAGCAGTCTTAGTAGTGGTCGCCGTCTTTTTCGAAGCCATAGCCGTAGTCCAAACCATAGTCGTAGTCGCAGCCTTCATGCCACAGTCATAGTCATAGCCGTCGTCGTCGTATTAGAAGTAGTAGTGGTAGTAGTAGTAGTTGTTGTTGTAGTTGTAGTTGTAGTAGTAGTAGTAGTAGTAGTAGTAGTAGTAGTAGTAGTAGTAGTAGTAGTAGTAGTAGTAGTAGTAGTAGTAGTTAGTAGTAGTAGTAGTTAGTAGTAGTAGTAGTAGTAGTAGTAGTAGTAGTAGTAGTAGTAGTAGTAGTAGTAGTAGTAGTAGTAGTAGTAGTACTTGTAGTGGCAGAAGAAGAAGGAGGAGGAGTAGGAGTCGGAGTCGGAGTAGGGGTCAGTAGTAGCAGAAGTGCTGGCAGCAGTCTTAGTAGTGGTCGCCGTCTTTTTCGAAGCCATAGCCGTAGTCCAAGCCATAGTCGTAGTCGCAGCCTTCATGGCCACGGTCATAGTCATAGCCGTCTCGTCGTATTAGAAGTAGAAGTAGTAGTAGTAGTAGTAGTAGTAGTAGTAGTAGTAGTAGTAATAGTAGTAGTAGTAGTTGTTGTAGTTGTAGTAGTAGTAGCAGAACAAGGAGGAGGAGGAGTAGGAGTCGGAGTCGGAGTAGGAGTAGGAGTCAGTAGTAGCAGAAGTGCTGGTAGCAGTCTTAGTAGTGGTCGCCGTCTTTTTCGAAGCCATAGCCGTAGTCCAAGCCATAGTCGTAGTCGCAGCCTTCATGGCCACAGTCATAGTCATAGCCGTCGTCGTCGTACTAGAAGTAGTAGTAGTAGTAGTAGTAGTAGTAGTAGTAGTAGTAGTAGTAGTAGTGGTGGTAGTAGTAGTAGTAGTGGTAGTAGCTGCAGCAGCAGCAGCAGCAGCAGCAGCAGCAGCAGGGAGGAGCAGTAGCAGCACGAGTATGACCATCGCCGCAATAGCAATTATCTGATGTCGTTATATGACTATGTTTGCTTTCATGAATGCATAGTGCTTTGCAGCCTACGGCTTGCGAAGACAACCAGCAAGAGACTGTTCTTGCTTCTGCACTTGTTTAATCTGCATGTACCGGTTCATGAATCAGCATTGTAAACACAGCTGCAAAAATTGTAAAGTCGCTGCTTGATGCGCTTCGCAGCCACAGCTTAGCTTTGAGATGAACAGTTGCAAACTCGCCTTGGCCTGTAAGGGCTCACCGCACCAGGATGTCCGGTCTAGGAACCTCAGGGTATACTCGCATGGTTTAAAGTTTACAGGCTTGACGAGCCACGAGGCCGATGAGTCATCATATGACTCATGTATGCCCGACTGTGGCCACAGATACACCAGAACGGATGTAAGCTACCTGGGTTGAACGTCCAAAGGGTGCACTTTGTGGGACTACGACTCAGCCGCCAAGGTTCGAGGCCATGTATGCCCCATGCTTGCCGCATGCGACATATGCGCCTGCTGGTTTTATGCCACTCGCCCACGGCCGCTCACGCAGCCAGCCCGAACGAAGGACCGACTGCATAAAACTTGAAGGGGGCTTATAGAGTTGATCCTGTCGTTTCGAGATCCAGAAAGTTTCATTAGGTCAACAGTTGATTGGTGTAGCTGTTGCTGGCGAAGACTAGGCTTACCCTGTCTCGATACTCTACGCTTTCGAGCCTGTCTTTGAGCTTGGAACTTGGCAAACAGGGGAATAAAATAAATGTAGCTGATTCGATGATGATTCTGTCGCTGCTTGATAGATCTTTAGATTATTGGACTAGGATGTTTGGCTTGGCCACATCTTGGATAGACCCGAAGCAACACCCTGAAACCGTCTGCAGCGATATGCACGGTACATGCTGTTTGTATTTGCGAAATTCTCAGTTTTTATGTAGGCCGGCCAGGAGGCCGGTTCGAACTCGCGGAGAGATTCCATGGAATTCGCTATTGGCCACGGGCTGTCTCAGACCGAAGAGCTGCGGTACGGGATGCATGGCTTTGAGAGCATGACAGAGGGACTGCACTGAAAGTTCGGCCAAGACCGCTGCGCACCCCTGCACCCCCTGAATCGTGCAGGCGTGACTCAGCCTGCCAGGAGTTGGCATGCCAGCCTCGTTGCATTGCCTTTCGTCTCTAGGCCGGTGTAACAGTGTAGCATCTGCCGTACCAACACCAGGCAATAGTGCGACGAAGCCAATAGGTACTGATGCAGGGACATGACATTCCCCTTTGGAAAGGGCGCGGTTGTTTGCCTGTGGGGACAGCACTTCACGCATCGAATTTGCAATCCGTTCAAGTTGTGTCACCGTTCTTCCGATTCCCAAGCACTAAATATCAATGCCATTCACAACAGCAGCGTCCTAACTTACGGTGTCGTGTCTCGATTACGGTGGCCCTATATCGCCACCCAGAGTTTCTTGACAGAAGCTGTGGCCTTGCAGGGTGATCCTTCGTGCGAGAAGCCACAGGAGAGAGGCGCATGCTTCTTCTTGTGGTCCCTGCTAGAGCAGCTACAGTAGCGTGAAGGTGTTTCGTTCTGCGCCATGTGGCAGCCAAAGTACTTGTCGTGAACAACTAGTTTTGAGCACGCTGTGAAGTCAATTTCGGGCATCTTCGACAGAAGATTCACAATGCCGGCCCTTGACAACGGGATCTTTGCCAAAACGGCTATTGTAAGCGGCAAACACCGCGGGAGGTGGCCGTGATCACTCTTTGGCCATGGCTCGCGAACTCTGCCAAGGCACGTTTGCTTCAGCTGCGGGAAGGGTATCAGTTCAATCAGTTCTGTTGGTTTAGGCCTTTTGTTTGGCGGTCAGGTAGTTGTCTCATATCCCAGCCTGGGCAGATCGAAGTGCTCTGTAGATAAGGCACTACTGAAGGTACAAGACACAGGTCAGGACTGCATGTTTGCATTGTGCGCCGACTTGCCTGAGAAGGACAAGTCAATCAACGCGACAACAGCATCTACTTGATTGTTGTCGCAACAACCGCAGCATGGTGTTCCGACTTGTGACTGTATCTCCATGGTCATCGTCATCACCAGCCGTCATCATTCACCACCACCAGCACCACCACCACCAGCACTATCAACCTCTTCTGGAATGACCCTTGTGAAATTTCCCTGTCTTGAAGCGCCGTGTTGACATGTCCTCATGCGTGAATAGTTTTTGAGACAGTTCTGAACGCACCCTATTCGACAGACGTCTTGGGCTCAGACCAAAAAGTGCGCTCGTTGTGTGGTTGGACACTCACTAATCCAGTTCCTGCTTCAAACTGGTAGCGGAGCTGTGAGGACAACCACTAGTGTTTCACCCCCGTAGAGCCTGTGGTCCGGGGTCCGTTGGGTAGAGTAGTGATAGTCGCGGCGCAAAGGTCCCTTCTATCTGAAGCCATGAGCGTGGCAGGTTTGCGTTACCAGCCCAATCTCTGGTCACAGAACCTGAGCCCTGCAGAAACGAAAAGCGGCTCGTACATATACGACGGTACGGCTGCTGGCTTCCACGATTGGTGCTTCCGGACACAGATCCGCGTGCTGCAACATAAGGAGAAGCAGCGGCGTGAAGCTCTTAAGGACCTGCGATTTGCCGAGTCGGCAAGGGCAAAGAGCGAGTCACCAAGGAAGTGGCGTGGCAGGGCAAGTCAGGGGACCAGTGCATCGCCCACAGATGGTGATGGAAGCAGCGGTATACCCGCCAGTCCGTCCAGCGCAAAACGGACTAAGCCCGCGTCCGAGGCAGAAGATGAGGATGCGGAGTCGTTGCCGTCGCACCCCAGCCAAGTGGCGGGCGACGATGAGCAGGAGCCGGACACAGATCCGGCGGTGTACACCTTGCAAGACATTAAGAACGAGTCGCTTGATATGAGCGAATGCGTTAGCAAGATTTTGGAGGGTCTCCGAGGAGACGCCTTTTGCATTGCTCGCGACGTCGGCCTGGAACGTCTGCTTCGCCATGATGGCGTCGACTACCTGATAGAAGAAATCAGGAGGCAAGCTTTCCCTCTTCAATCTGAAGAGGCGTCCGAACTTTTCCGTCAGGGACAGCTCCTGACGGGCCCACTCGCAAAGCAACCCGGCGAGCCTATGTTGTCTTACATAGCCCGCCGAAAGCGGTGGTGGTCGACCCTGCGTGAGCTGGATCCTGATATCCGCCTTTCTGAAGCAATGAGGGCTAACCTCCTTGTTGAGCTTTCAGGGTTGGAAAGGAACGAACAGCTAATGGTCAAGACCGCCGCCCGCGTACACAACGTGGATGAGTACGCACGCGTCCTTGTTCAGCATCACTCAGTGGTGCACATGAAGGAACGTCTTCTTACCCAGAAGGACCCTAGTGGCCCAGGTAAGACCTGGAGACGTTTCGACGCTAAGCCACAATACCCTAAGTTTGGCTATATGGGGTATGATGGTAGTGCCGCAGAATATGGTCACCAGGAACAACAGGAATCCGCGGAAGGCTACGGTGACGGCTACGGCGAAGAAGCATACCAGGCCACAGCGTCTGGGGGAGATGATGCGGATGAATGGATTGATGATGAAGACCTAGCATTGCAACTCAACGCATATACGGCAGTGGCATATGAAGCTGAGATTGACGATTTGGATGATTCCTATGCTGAGTCAGTTCAGCTTGCGTACGCGGCACAGACCGCCTTTGCCCAGGCGAAAGGAAAAGGAAAAGGGAAGAACAAGGGCAAGTCCTCCGGAAAATCCGGAGGGAAGGTCGTGCGTAGCAATTTGACTATTGCTGATCGTAAGGCCAAGTTGGCAGAGCTTAAGGCAAAGAGTAGGTGCCTGAAGTGCGGTGTGATCGGTCATTGGGCCGGAGATGCTGCCTGCAAGTTTAGCGGTAAGGGCAATGGCCCCAAGGGCACCACAACCCCAGCACAGTCTGGAGGAACTGCCAACACAGCCGCAAAGTCGGCGGCGCCGAAGCCCCAGGCGTATTTCGCCGCAGTGGAGGAGGATGACACAGAGTGTGTCCATCTGTCGAATGCGAGCGCTGGTAGGCTCGAGGGTTACCCAGCCAACCTTGAGCTGACTCCCTCAAGGACCAATACCGGCAAAGGCCGCGGCAATGAACCCCTCTTCTCACCGCAGCTTCGGCGCACAGCCGCCGCTAGGATCATGCGTGACAGCCCGCCTGAGGGTTCCGATCGCGTTTTCTCTTTTGGTCAGCATAAGGGTCTGACTTATGAGCGTGTCTTGTATACGTTTCCTGGATATGTTCTTTGGGGACGCACGCAGAAGTGCCCATCCATAAATTTGGCCTATTTCTTGGATTGGGTCACGGAGTACTTTGATGTGCGTGATGACAACCCCATTAGCATTACGAGAAGGGATGTCCCTCTCAGCCAGGAGCCCCCGCCTGAACCCTTTCAGCCCGAGGTTCGCCTCGCCGCGTCAGCTGCTTCGTCCAGCGAAGGCCCCCGGAAATGCCGGGGCGGTTGCAAGGAGTTCAACAAGTCGGGGAGTAACGCATACATAGACATGCGGACCTGTAAGAAATGCGGCACCGTCACCAAGACGAAGAAAGAGAAGCCTGTCATAGATCAGGCCACATGCCCCCACACCTCCACCGAGAGGTCGGGTAGCAGTAGGAAGACCTCCCGCATTAAGTGAAAGCTTTGTGGGATGCTTCTAGATGAGCAGCCGCAGACCGAGCGAAAGGCTAGGGATGACGCAGCCACAGTGCTGCGGGAGTCCAATACCCTGGACTTCGATCTTCTGCGTAGCATAGTCGGCAGCACGGGGGATAGCCTCCCCGTAGAGGTAGTAGTTCCGGCTATTGCCCAGTTTCAAGAGACCATAGAGGGTCACTTCGTAACCGAGCCCGTGATATCTCGCGGTGACCTTCTCGCATATCTGCAAGAGGCCTTAGATGATCACTCTGCGTCATCGACCAACAACAGTTGGGAAGTGGCGTCGGCGAGATCGCGCTCCTCGAGGGCCTCCGCGACGAGGCACGCCTTCGTGGCTTTCACTGAGGGGGTCACAGATATCCATCCGGCTTTGGTTGATTTGCCCGTAGTAAATATCTACGAGGATAAGCACGTATACGCAGTGTTGGATGAGGGCTGTAACTCGACTGTTCACGGTAGCGATTGGATAGCAAACGCGGCGGGGAAACTTGCGAACTTCGGTTACAGCACGAGGTTTAAACCTGAGGGCAATCGTACCTTCAAGGGTCTTAGCGGTGCTACCGAAACCCTGGGTAGCAGGACCATACCTTTCTCTATAATGGGATTGGAGAAGGACTTGAGAGTTCCGGGCGTCCTTGATTCTCACGAGATTAAGGGTACAGCCCCTCTTCTTTTGTCCCTTTACGCCCAGGCCCAACTTGGTATAACCAAGGATCTTCGGTTTGGCGAGTGTGGTGTTCGACTTCCTTCTGAGGATAGCATCATTAGGATCAAGCTGTGTCGGACACATGACTCAGGGCTGTTATGCATAAACATAACAGAAGGTTTGGTTCAGGTGAAGCAGCCCCGTCTCATAAGAAGCTTCCAAATTCCCTCACCGCCAGTTCCTATATTTAGGTCTGCCGCCGCCGCCGCCTTAGCTCACTCAGAGTCTGTGAGCACCCCTCGAGATGCAACAGCGGCAGATGACGCAGTGGCAACAAGTCGCAGTCACAGCACTGTAGATGCAGGCCATGGTCATAGCACTTTAGGCGTAGGCCACGGTCACAGCTTCACAACCACAGCTGAGAATCGCAACAACACTAAGCGACGTATAAGCGTAGCGTTTCCGAATCATTGTATGGTAGGCACGTCCGTAGGAGACACGGAGCCCGCCGCGATGGCCGCAGAGGAGGGGCAGCTGCCTAAGAAGGCGCCCCCGACGGCAAAGGCTGCACCGAAGATTTCAGCAGCGCCGGAGCCTGGCCACAGTGCCATGGCGATTTCGCCTGCGGTCGGCCACAGTGCCGCACCGGTGATCACTCCTGCCTTTTCTGCGCCTGCACCTAAGGCTCCGCCAGGGAGTGGCTTGCCGAAGAAAGCGCCTCCCACAGAGAAGGCTAGGCCTGGGGATAGCCCAGGGAACCCGCCGGCAGCTCGTGCCACAGTGCACCCGAAGGAGATCGCGCGAGGGCACCGCGAGCTTGCCGAGTTTGATGCGGTTGTGAAGAAGGATCCGCACAATAGGCCCCTGGTTATAATGGCAGGTGGTGGACCCCATGGTCCGGAGCTCGACACTCCTCTTCCAGCAACCGTGTATAATCCGGATTTGGCCTTGCAACCGTTCTATGCGGGGGACACAGCGAACCCGGACATCATTATTGATGTTTTTACCTGGGGCTATGAGCACCATGCCTGGCTGCAACGCGTCAGAGGGAAGTGGACGGCGGCCGAGCTCTTCGCACAGCACGAAGAGATGGAAACGCATGCGCTCACGACGTATGCGAGTGCCACTAGCTATATGCTAGTGATGTTGGACATGGTGTGGCTTAGGGACGATCGGAAAGACGATCTGACGCCAGCAGAAGCCCAACAGCGCAACGACGAACAGCGCGACCGCACAAAGCATGTTGGGTCGAACCCCGATATAATTCGGGAGCACGCGGACCACCCCAACCTGATCGCCCACGTCAGGCACATCGTGGCGAACGTCCTTGACGCTAAGGACGCTGGGATTAGGTCCATTGCCGTGCATGTGGTTTGCAAAGCCAACAGACATAGATCTGTTGCGGCGGGCATCCTTGCCCATGCAACGCTTTTGGAGCTCGTGCCAGACTGCTCCGTCAGCCTCACTCATATGAGTGCAGCGAATAGTTGGCCCTTCATGGGCAGCAAGGCGTGCAAAGGACAGTGTCCCAAGTGTTTGCACCGCGCCCCTGGCATAGCCCAGGAGGTCCAGGAGCTCACGAGGTGCTTCGTCGACGCTGTCCGCACAGACGGACCAGAGGATAACGAGTGCATCCTTGTCGTGGAGCCGCAGTGTGCACGCCCCGATGATCAGCCTACAGATGCTGAGCGGTTTCATGCGCAGATGCTTGCAGAGGGCCGCATACCGGCACCGGTGACAGGGGTAGGCCCCCTTGATAGGCCTCCCATGGCAGGCGAGACCGCGTATCAGGCTGCACAACGCATGGGGCTGGTCGGCAAGACACATACATCGTATGTGGCAAAGTACGACCCGAACTCGCTCACTGCGGCGATGAACCGCGCACAGGGCACAGCCCCTGGAGGACGCCTACCTTCGGTTACTTTTAGCTCGGGTTCTAACCCTGCTAGTTCTAGCGTAGGTGCGTCAGCCAAGGGCGGAGCGGCCCCCATAGAGAGGCCGAAGGCTACACCAGCACCGCCGCCGGCAAAGTCCGGTGGAGCACAGGACCGCGCAGCGACGCCGACAGGGTCGTCGGCTCGGATTCGCAAGCTCGAGGCTGAGGTTCACGACCTCACTGATGCGAATCGCTGCCAAGAAAGCACTATAAGTGACTTGAGAGAAGCCCTCAGCAACGTGAAGCGGCAGCGCGATAATGCGTATGATCGGCTGCAGGACATGCGTGAGAGGGCAGAAGACGCGGAGACTCGAGCCGATAGGGCCGAGGCGGAGCTCAAGAGGCTTACTCGCCGCCCCCGATCGCGTCGCAGGCGGAGGGATAGTTCCTCCTCGAGCAGGGGTCATCGCCGAGACCGTACCCGTGAGAGACGGCGGATGGACTCCAGACCTCGGGATATAGGTCCGAGGCTCCGACGCGCCAGCGCACCTCCCGTTGGGGTCGCGTCCGCGACCCAGGTGACCGTGCGGATCGGGACACAGTTCCCGAGCCAGAACGCACTCGTGCTGCAGGCCGGGACACAGCTCCCGAGCGTGACCGCACGAATCCTCGCCCCACCGCACGGCCGGAGGTGGATGTCGAGCCCGACAAGGGCAAAGGCAAGGTGGCACCGCACAGCGTGTATGATGAGGTCGAGTACGACGACGGCACAGGTGCGGGAGACTGGGATCCACCGGGACCCAGGAGCAACCTCGGCAGCAGGCGCCCGCCTGAGCCGCCGGAGCCACCGCGCTTCCGAGACAGTGCTGGTTACAATAGGTTTCCAGAGCGTGAGAATCCTCACCGCCCCATGACGGCCAGAGAGTCATGGTGGTATTTCCACGGCGATAGGCCGTCGGACGAGTGGAACGACGCGGAATGGGCAGAATTCCGTCGTCAGTTTCCGAAGCCCCCAGGGCAAGGCAAGCTCGTCGAAATCGACGAGAAGATCCTGGCCATCGACGTTGGTGCCATCGCACTTAGCCCCGACACAGGTTTCGGGTGGAACAGGCGCATCGTGTTTCAGGACTTCCCTGATGGTGTGCTGACTGACCTATATGAGGTCATGCGGGAGAAGCAGGCGCCAGCGTGCTGGATCGGTCCATATGCACCGAGACGTTTCTGGGCTGGTGATAAAAATCACCACGAACTCAGCGAGCGGCACAACATAAAGTGCACAGTGGTCACCCGCCACACAGGCCGTTCGTATAAGCCGACGGGCAAGCTACGGGACATAGATCCCATAGGATACTTGTTTTCCCATCTGGATCCCGCCGACGGCTCCAGCTGGACGTATGAAGGCGCATGCTTTCCGCCGGGGTCAGACTCCGAGAAGCTGCCCACCGAAACCGGTGGAGCCGAGCAAGCATGCCCGACGCAAGAACCGTCGGAGGATGGGGCGTACGTCGCGCTTTGGGTGTTTCCCTTGGCGTTCGACGCGGCCACAGTGCCCCACCAGATCGAGGACACAGATGCCTTGAGTGCAGTGTACATCCCGGGCACAGACCCGCGGGCTTCGCGCATCGCCTCCTCTGCCGGCCCGGGCACAGCCCCGGAGGGTGAAGTTTCACCCATGGATGAGGACGGAGCAGAGCGCGAAGCATACATGGCCGTCTGCAGTGGGGAGTGGGTAGGACAAGCCAGCCAGATTTCTTTTCCAAGCCCTGATCCTCCCGAAGACCTGCCCCACAGTAGCAGCGCAGCCTATGGGCCCTCAGCCGCTAGCTTAAAGAAGCTTAGCAAGGCCCAGTCCAAGTACCTCACCTCAAGCCTTACCGAAATGGTAGCGGGAGACAAAGTCTTAAAGGCAATCGTGTACAACGCTGCCATGCGAGAAGCTGACCACCTGATTAGATTGCATGAACCCTCGGCACAGGTCCTCGCGAGCGTGATCAACGAGAGGCAGAACGGGCCACCGGGCCTCGTGGTTGCCAGGTTTGAGACTTCCACAGAGGAGTTGTGTTTGGAGCTTGAGTGTGTAGCTGACACCCTCAACATTCCGGTTATATTGGTTACCCCGAACGGCTACCCAATGCTTGAGGACACTGTTACCTTGAGAGGAGACATGCATATCTCAGGCATAGGCCCAGAGATCGGAAAGGCTTTGGACTCCTTCCAAGCATGGTCAGAGTCTTACGGGTATATACCCCGTAGTTATGTTGATACGGATAGTACTGACTTTTGGAACCTTTGTCGTACCATTTCTGAGGAGTACTATATCAACGCGTTTAGCCGAACTTGCTTTGTCGGCGACGCCCAGGACACAGATCCTGAGGACATCAGCGAAGCAGAGCTGGTGCCCGATGCTGAGATGCCTCAACGAGGTGCCCCTGATGGGGTGGATGATGCCGGTGGCGCACTGACGCCCGAGGAAAGAGAACGCCTCATTTTGGAACAATTCCCGTTCCCCGGAACGCCGAATACAGAGGCAGAGCGCCGAGCGGCGTGGAGATCGTTACCGCAACGAGTCCGGGTAGCTATAAGGCGCCTGCACCGATCGTTTGGCCATCTGCCAAACGCAGTTCTGGTTCAGGTTCTGAAGCAGGCCCGGGCGAGCAAGGATTTCATCGCCGCTGCCGGACTTTACAAGTGTAAGGTCTGCCTGGACACAGCTCCAGTGCCCAGGCATCACCCTGTCGCAGGCGATAGTGTATTCCCTAAGGAGTTCAACCATACAATAGGTATGGATGCGCTAGAGGTCAAAGACTTCTATGGAAATCGCTATACTGCTGTCAATATAGTTGACATGGGAACAAGTTTCCAGCAAGTTGTGCTCGTGAAATCTGGGGGTGGTAACCCAAGTGCCCGCCAGTGTGTGAAATGCCTGAGCGACAGGTGGGTCAGCTGGGCTGGACATCCCAAAGTCATAACAACTGACAGAGGGACGCACTTCAGGGGAGAATTTTCAGAGTATTTGGCACAGCATGGTATAATCCATAAAAACGCCCCTCTTGAGAGCCCGCAGACTATTGGAAAGGTTGAACGCCATGGTGGACTTGCTAAGGCCATCATCAGGAAAGTCGCGCAGGAGGCTCAACCCTCGAATATCGAGGAGATGGAGGCGGTCGTTACCGAAAGTGTTACTACTAAGAACGAGCTTAGTAGGCACCAAGGGTTTAGCCCGGCACAACACGTGTTGGGAAAGCAGCCTCGAACGCCGGGTTCAGTGCTAGATGAATCCGAAAGCCTTGGTACATTGTTCACCAAGTATGATGAGACGAGTGTATACTACATTCGGCACAGAGCACGGCAGGAAGCCAAAAAGGCCTTTGTTCACTTAGAGACTTCCCGCAAAGTGGCCAAAGCGTTACAGCGTAATGCAGCCCCTCTAGACACTGACTATAAGGTTGGTGATTTAGTTATTTACCGTCGGGATAACGTCCCTGGCAGCCCAGGTGTCGTGTGGTCCACGGTTAGCCGCGTCATAGGACGTGAGGCAGAGAATGCGTACTGGGTATTACACGAGAATATCCCTGTACTTGTGAACGCTAGGAAGATGCGCCCGGCTGATGAAATTGAAGTTGCAGCGCATCGCGTTTTGGCAGGAGAACCAGTGCTTCCGGAAGCCATTGTTCATGGACCGGAACAAAGGTTCCAGGATGAGCGCGTAGCAGACCCGGTCACAGCACCAGCGACGCCACGTCCAGTGGCTGCAGCTGCCCCGCTTACACCGGCAGTCGCGCACGATGTGCCTATGCCAGCACCATCGACGCCAGCGATGATGCCCGGCACACCGATGCCAGCGCCATCCACGCCTGCAAGGTTTCGCGCCAAAGATAAGACGGGCGAAACCGCCCGGTCGCGATCGCCAGTAGGAGGCCGTGATGATGCACTAGTTGCGGAAGAGATTGATCAAGTAGAGATCATGGCAAAAGGCCTGATAGATACTCAGGGTTTTTCCCCGGATGAGTGTCTGGCCCTCCTTCGTGCCTATGACCGCGACCGACGCGAGGCTTACACGCGCCCGCTCCTAGATGATGGAGATCCCGGGTGCATAGCCCTCGCGGTGGGAGTATATCGGCACGGTGGTCTTGTTGGAGTTTCTGGACCAACGCGCGAGAGACCGTCGTTTGCCATGTACCTCAACCACTACATCTTGCATCACAGCATGCAAGCCGGTCATCACCTCCCACAGTGGAGTAGCGTTCAGCTTACCAACAGAGGCGCAGAGGCCCATAGAGACCTAGCGAACACTCCTGGCTCGCATAACTACACTATAGGTGTGGGCGAGTATCGTGGAGGCGGTCTATGGGTGGAAGAAGCCACGGGTACAACCCCCGTGCGTGTTCAAAACACGACAATGTACGGCACCGTCCACGATACTAAGAACAAGGTTCTTAAGTTTCGCCCGAAGGACGTGCACATGGTCGCACCGTTTGTAGGAGAAAGATACAGTCTCTCCGCATATACGGTGAGTGATCTCGGCAAGTTGTCTAAAGATGACATACAGCTTTTGTCAGACTTAGGCTACCCCATATATAGGGATGCGCCCAACACCTTCGGCAGGAAAGGCGATGGGATATACACCATGGGTCACTCTGATCTTCCCATCGAGACGTTCCTAGAGCGCATCCACGAGTACGGGATTACGGAAATCGTAGATTGCAGAAGCCATCCGTACAGCGTTCGGCATCCACAATACAATTGTGATGAGCTTTCCGCCACATGCTTCGCAAAAGGGGTTGTGTACAGTCACGCCCCCGAGTTAGGCAACAGGAATCGGGGCGGGATTGAAGCCAACCTGCAAACAGACCAAGGGCTCTGTACGATCGCTAGAATAGTTAGCGAGGCCCACGATGACTTCCACCGAATACTTCTGTTGTGTTCGGAGGCCAGTTGGCGGCGATGCCATAGGCGAAATATCGCCCAGCACATATGGCTCGAGCATTCGAAACTTGCCGAGCACATACGTGCTAACGGACTGCCAGAAGCCCATCCGTGTCACTACATTCCTGAGGAAGACGACGGACTGGCAGCAGCATCGCACACAGCTGCGATTGGCACGACTGTGCCAGCAGCTGAGCCCTCGGATAGTCGAGCGGCGGAATCCAAGGCCTTTGCTCTCACCCCAGATGGGGAAGACGCCATTGGCTCTAATGTCGATGCTGGCTACATGGCCTCGCTCCTGGATTACCACAAAGCCCCTGTCGAAGTTCAGCTGGGACTGGATGCTGCCATGAAAACTGAATGGCAGAAGTACACTGAATTCAACGCAGTGGTCCCTTGCACAGACAAGGAGTTCAAGGAGCTTACAAAGGCTGGCCACGTGTGTATCCCCACCAAATGGGTCCTCACCGATAAGAATGAACACCTAAAGGGGACGCCAGCATACACTCCCAAGTGGAAAGCACGCTTGGTCGCATGTGGAAACTTCGAGCATATCTCGAATGAGGAGGATATCAGGGCAGACAGCCCCACGGCCGAGCCGGAAGGCATAGCCCTTCTGTGTTCATGGGCGGTTTCATTGGCCCTGCGGCTCAAAGCAGCCGATATAACGAACGCATACTTCCAAGGGAAACCCCTTGAGCGCCTTCTCATTCTTCGGGTTCCTAAACACCCTAAGGGTGTACCCGATGCAGAGATTCAGCGAGCCGGGCATATGATTGCCCGAGTACCCGTGTATGGCACGACCGACGCGGGTCGGAACCTTTATCTCCGTATAAAGGAGAGTGCCCGAGAATTTGGCTTAAATGCCTCGCAAATTCTGTCAGCCCTGTACTATATTACAGGAGAAGGTGGTCGTTTGTGTGCTTGCTTGTGCACCCACGTGGATGATTTCCTGTGGGCTGCTACCGCCGAAGGCGAGCCGGCTATCCAGAATCTGCTGGATAAGTTTAAGATCGGTCGCATAGAGACTGAGAAGTTCCGTTTCTGCGGACGTGAGTATGTGCAAAGCGCCGATGGGACCATCAGTATAAACTGTAGGGACAACACGCGTGCAATTCGCCCGATCGATATTCATAAGTCTGAAAAGGGCACGACTCCAGTCTCGAACGGCCAGCGCACAGCGCTGAGATCCGTCATAGGATCGCTGGCTTGGGTGGCTCGCGCCACGAGACCTGATCTTGCCTATAGGGTGAATGCCCTGCAGCAGCGTGTTACGACAGCCACGGTGGACACGCTCCGTGAGGCAAACCGCGTAGTAGCACTGGCGTTAGGAGATGCGGATAGGCCGATCACGTACAGCGCTAAGTTACCCTGGAATACAGGGGAGTTGGCGATTGTTACGTTTTGCGACGCCTCCTTTGCAGGAGAGGCAAACCATAAGTCGCAGAGAGGTCGTTTCCACTATCTCACTTCCGCACAGTCGGCGGTGGACAAGAACGCGTCAACGCATGAGATGCACCTCATTTCGTTTTCCTCGTCCACCATGAAACGGGTTTGTCGCGCCACACTCCAGTGTGAGGCTTACTCGTTGCAACATGCGATAGAGCATGGAGACCGCATTCGAGCAGCAGTGCTCGAACTGCTCGGCAAACTGCCCCGGTCACAGAACTGGGAAGAAGTCGCCAAGAGATCGATGTTCCACCTGCAGTATACGGACTGCAGGTCCCTTTCGGATCACTTGACTGCGTCGATTCCAAAATCATGCGAGGATAAACGCCTTGCCATAGAGATGTCTGGACTCCGCCAAGGACTTTGGGAAGAGGACGAGCTAACGCACGCCTTGTACCATCCTTACGGCGACGAGTTGAGATGGATACCGACGCATTTACAACTTGCGGATTGTTTGACTAAGAGTATGAAACCGCTTTTGATCAATCACAGCATTGATCGCAATCTCGTTCAGGTGCTCGATGTGCCCGCGCAAGCCGCACAGAATGTCGAGAGTACCTAAAGCACTCCGCTTTACGATCGAAGAACTCAGCCTGGAGCCTTGAGTTGCCGCACTCGGCTCGGTTGACTGCGCAAGCTCCCGGTATAATCCGGTGAAGTAGGCTTGGTCCAAAGCGGCCATAATTCGAGCATGATTCGGACGTCACACTACAGATAAGACGGGTGTGAAATTTCCCTGTCTTGAAGCGCCGTGTTGACATGTCCTCATGCGTGAATAGTTTTTGAGACAGTTCTGAACGCACCCTATTCGACAGACGTCTTGGGCTCAGACCAAAAAGTGCGCTCGTTGTGTGGTTGGACACTCACTAATCCAGTTCCTGCTTCAAAACCCTCATGGCCATTATCATCATCGTCGTCATCATCACCGTGTGCGTCATCACCTTGTCCCGGGTGGTCTTCGGAGAATCAGTTCCTCCTTGCTCGACTCGGAAGCGCACTGTAGCTTCGGCAAGTCCTGTCCGGTCCGAAAAACTGAACTTTCGATGCTGGCCTCAGCCCAATGAGTCCTTTTCGTACACCAAAGCCAGCTTGCTCCAACTTGCAGGCAGAAGGGGTAGAGTCGCTGACGGTGTCCTGGGCGCATGTTCAGACAAAGCTGGCAATCTGCGAAAACAACACTCCACAACCTAAAGTTCCTCTTTTGTGTTGGTAGATTTTGGTTGTAGACAACTCTGTATGATTCAGACTGCATTGCAGCACTG
>CAJNDT010005357.1:223611-266111 GCA_905221615.1 Symbiodinium sp. CCMP2592 | reverse complement strand
GTGTTGGTGTTGATGTTGGTGTTGTTGTTGGCGGTGGTGATAGTGTTGTTTGATGTTGTTTGTTGGTTGGTGTTGGTGGTTGTTGTTGTTGTTGGTTGTTGTTGTTGTTGTTGTTGTTGTTGTTGTTGTTATTATTGTTGCTGCTGTTGTTGTTGTTGGTTGTTGTTGTTGTTGGTTGTTGATGTTTGTTGATGTTGATGTTGTTGTTTGTTGTTGTTGTTGTCGTTGTTGTTGTTGTTGTTGTTGGCGGCGGTGGTGGTGTTGGTCTTGGTCTTGCTCTTGCTCTTGCTGTTGGTGTGGGTGTTCTTGTTGTTGTTGCTGCTGTTGTTGTTGTTGCTGCTGTTGCTGTTGCTGTTGCTGTTGATATTGTTGTTGTTGTTGTTGTTGTTGTTGTTGTTGTTGTTGTTGTTGTTGTTGTTGTTGTTGTTGTTGTTAATGTTAATGATGTTGTTGTTGTTGTTGTTGTTGTTGTTGTTGTTGTTGTTGTTGTTGTTGTTGTTGTTGTTGTTGTTGTTGTTGTTAATGTTGTTGTTAATGTTGTTGTTGTTGTTGGTACAGACAAAAACAGCAGCCCGTACTTGTTGTTAATTAGAAGCAATTGGGAATGCTTCCGGCGACCGCATAGGGTGCCTGTAGAGTTTTGGGAAGTTCAAGCCATGCCTGCCCCATGGTAGAAATGCGGTGTAGGCTGGGTGGTTGTTGTAAAAGGGGGGGGTCAAAACAACAGACGGGGCTCCAGTTTTTGCCTCTACTACAGGGGGTAGAGACAAAGGCACCAGCGAAATCAGGACTTTGTCTCTACCTCCTGTAGTAGAGGCAAAAACTGGAGCCCCGTCTGTTGTTTTGACCACCCCCCCTTTACAACAACCGCCCACATTACACCACATTTCCACCACAGGTATAGAATCTGCGATATCCAGAAGGGGTTCTGATGGGTGTTGGAATGGCTTGTCTGGAATTTTGAGGGGTTTGCATTGGATATTCGTACACTCAAAAATTATACGTAGTTACCAAGGCAGTATACAGTAGTTTGTACAGGCCTCGCAAATAATCTGCACAGCGGGGAATTGAATTTCACACCAAATCCACTGAAATACACATCAAATCCACTGAAATACACCAAATCCACTGAAATACACACCAAATCCATTGAAATACGCACGAAATCCATTGAAATACACACGAAATCCATTGAAATACAACCGAAATCCATTGAAATTCTCACCAAATCCATTGAAATACACACCAACTCCATTGAAATAGGCACGAAATCCACTGAACACACGCGAAATCCACTGAAATACACACGAAGTCCACTGAAATACACGTGAAATCCACTGAAATACACACGAAATCCATTGAAATACACGCGAAATCCACTAAACTACAGACGAAATCCACTGAAATACGCACGAAATCCACTGAAATACACACGAAATCCTCTGAAATACGCACCAAACAGTATACATCACAGGCATCCACAGGCACTGTTGTTGTTGTTGTTGTTGTTGTTGTTGTTGTTGTTGTTGTTGTTGTTGTTGTTGTTGTTGTTGTTGTTTGGGGGGGGGGTAAAACAACATGACGGGGCTCCTGTTTTTGTCTCTACCTAATGTACAGACAAAAAGCAGATATATGGGTTGACGGGGCTGCAGTTTTTGTTTGTACCTTGTTGTTGTTGTTGTTGTTGTTGTTGTTGTTGTTGTGTAGCACACGTGTGTGCGCATGGACATTAGCGACTCGTCGTGCCGGCAGCTGCTCCGGCTCGACGTCGCTTTTTCGGTGACCAGGCGTTTTGTAGCATCCTCCCGGCTGAGCCATGTCCTTCTCGCCGGCAGACATCGAGGCGGCCTTCGTGGTGATCCTGGCGGCGCTGGAGGAGGGGGAGGACTTGGGCCCCTACCTCCAGCAGTGCCCGCCGGGTCCCCGGCGAGCCTTGATGATGCTACAGGCGTCCTTGCCAGGCCGGACGGCGGGGAATGCGAACCCGGCAGTGCCTAAGGCAAAGCAGCCGGCAGCTGCCCTCGGCTCTGGTGGCGCCTCCGGGTCGAATGATGCACCCCCCGGCGGCAGTGGCGCCTCTGGTTCCAACGATGTGGCGGCGTCCAGTGCAGCAGGGCCCACCGTCCCGGAGCCTAACCCGGAGCCGCCGGCGGCGGCGCAAGTACAGGGCTACCCGGCACCCTGGCCGGTGCCACCGCTGCAAAAGCGGCCTCCACCTGCGCCGGCGGGCCCGGCTGATGGCCAACAGCAGCCCAAGGCGGCGGCAATCCCGGCCAAGCCCATGCCCAAGGGGCCGCCGGTGGCCTTGTGGCAGTCCGAGGGCTTCAACTCGGAGGCGGACGCCCGGCAGGCCAGAGAGCTGAACTTTGTCTCCGCGGCGGAGTTCTACGCGGCCTGGGCGGCGGCTTCCGCGAAGCAGTCATCTTTCCCGCCGGCGAAGCCGGCCCCGGTGGCGAAGACGAGCGGAGATGACGGCGCTGCAGAACCAGATTGCAGCAGAGATCGCGGCGGGGGCCCCGGCACAGCCGGCTTCAACAGGCCCCGCTGCCCAGGCGCCCATCCCCCCCGGTTTCGTCCGCATGGAGATTCGCGGCGTTACCTATACGGTCAACCGGACCACGGGGGAGGGCTTCCCGGAGTTGCCACGGCGTCCTGGCCGGACGGCGACGGAAGCAGAGCGCCGCCACAACGATGAGCTCTTTCGGCGGCTGGTGGACGTTCGCTTCAGGCTCTGCTCCGTCGAGTGGCAGAACCACATTCGGCGGATCAACCAGCCTGGCGCCTCCTCGGATATCCCGATCCCGGCGGCGATGATGGCCTCCATCGTCGCCTCGGTGGAGGCCCTCGATGAGCTCGAAGATCGGGCGTGGCTTGGCGGCGGTGCAGCCACGGCCGTGGTGCCCACGGCGCCCGGCGCAGCGGACTACATAGTCCGCTCGCTGGTGCCTAACCATCGCGGCGGTCGCATCCCTGAGCGGCTGGCCGGCGAGGTCTGGTGCGTGGGCTGGTGTGGACGGCCATGCCCCGGCTTTGAAGGCGTCTGCCAAAGCCCCGGCGGCAGATGCCTACGCCCGGTTCTGATTCGGCGTGGTGGCACGGAGGACCTGGAGGCGCACAACAACCACCTGTGCGATGCGTGCCGGCGCTACCGGAACACGCGTGACGGCCGGTTCTAGTGCCACCCGCCGGCGGGCTACTTTGACCTCGGCGAGACCTACCTCTTCCTGGCGATCACCCGCATGGCAGGTCTCCTGGCGTAGCCCTTAGCCGGTTTCTTCCCTCCCCTTTTTGGTCCCGGTGGCGCCGCGATGCCTTCGCGGGCCTCTCCGGCGGCCGCGGGCCCACGATGCTTTAATTAGTTTCTGCAGTTGCTTCCCGGCGTGCCGAAAGTGCAGGTCGGGAGGCCCAGGAGCCTCGGATCATAGCCTGGCGCGAAAAGTCGGCCCGGCGGTGTGTGACTGGAGCGCAGTCCGCGTAGTGGCAGTGCTGCCGCCCACCCGGCCCGGCCCCCCTTCTCCCCTAATCGTCGTGGCCCGTTCGTTGAGGTCGTAGCGGCTCAAGATCCCCCCCGGTTCAAGGATGTCGGCGGTTGACCTCTCGGCCGGCGGCGGGTTCGCGCAGGTGGCGCGGGCCTTCGTCGACCTGGCTTGTGCAAGTCTATGCTTTTTTGTGCTTTTTTGTTTTGTTTCTTCCTGCCTTGACGGATGTGTTGCCTTTTGTCCGACCTTCTTTTGGCGCTCCCTCAAACACACATCATCACAATTTACAGAAATGGCAGGAGCCATACCATGGGATTCAAAATCAATGGACCCTGTTGTAATAATCTTGATTGAAATTTCCAAGTTTCTCAAAAATTCAGATTCTGACCAATCATTGGTGTAACCCAACAATACTTATTAAGATACCTATAACTGGAAAGGGCAACCACAGAACTGAAATCTTCAGCCCGAAACTCAGGCATGGAATCCTAACCCCTATGGGCTCATAGCAGGCGGCTGCAACAGCCACCCCAAACTAACCTTCGCAGGCGGCTGCAACAGCTAAGCCTAAATGTCTAAAATGGAAGGACGGCTGCAACAGCCCGTGCATGGACAGGACACTGGCAGCTGTCTGGCGGCCGACCAGCTTGCGTCGCGATGCGGAGGACAGGCAGTCAGTAGGAAATGGTAGGAAAACACATAACGCAACTAGTTGCGAATTGTTTTTTTCCAAGGGAATGGTGTCTGGTTTTAGCTGTTTGGGCTTGTGGGTTAGGAAAACACATAACGCAACTAGTTGCGAATTGGTTTTTCCCAAGGGAATCGTGTCTGTTTTAGCTGTTTGGGCTTGGGTATTTCCAAGGGATGATGTTTGAGGCCAAACCCATGGATTAGGTTTTTCCAACAGAAGCGGGTTTGGGCCCGAATCCATAGGAAAACACATAACGCAACTAGTTGCGAGTTGCGTTTTTCCAAGGGAATCGGTGTTTGGGCCCGAATCCATAGGAAAACACATAACGCAACTAGTTGCGAATTGGGTTTTTTCCAAGGGAATCGGTGTTAGGGCCCAAATTCATAGGAAACATATAATGCAACTGATTGCGAACTGGGTTTCTCCAAGCGAAACCGAATACATTGCAGCTGTTTCTGGCGACTGGCGACGCGTGTCCTGTGCAACATGCCTGGCGCACCGACGTGACAGGGTATGCATGCCAGCGATGTCGGCCTGGCTGGGGAGGCCCGCGCAACCGGCTGCGTCCACGTCGCAGGCTGCGGTGCGAGCAGGGGTTGAGCCCGGAGACCGGCACGTTTTCTTTCGTTTCCTTTGGCTCGTCGGCTGCAACAGCCCAAAGACAGCGGTGACCAGGACTTGCGGGCATTTCGCCGTGCCGTGGGGAATGAGCTCACAGATCTTGTTGCTTTGGTGGGCCACGCAACCGCCCAAAGCATCCTAGCCCATGCGCATTGTCTGCTGGAGGGCGACGCAAAACAACGCAAGCTCCCGGTCATGGCCCAGGTTCAAGGACCTGGTCTGTTACAGCCGGCGAAAAGCTACTAGTATCACCTTTGCTCTCTGCACAGCAGCGGGGAACACACGGCAAATCATGCAAAGGCTAACTGTCCGATTCAAAAGTCGGACACGGGCAAAACTCAAGCAGCAAATGACTTGGCTTTAATGATAGGCATGGGGAGGGAAGTTCCAGCCGGCAGGGGTTCGACAAGCTTCGAACAACCCGATAGACCGGGTTCGGCAATTTCCCGAAATTTCCTGCCTAATAGCTAATAGTTAATTTCCTAGCTAATGGTTAGTCTGAAAATTAACTATTTCTGCGATTGTCAATTGACTATTAGCTAGCTTATGTTGGGTTTTAAGTTAACTATTTCATCAGAAATAAGAGGAGTAACTGTGTGGCATATACGGCAATCAGTGCTACTTTGAGTGCTGGACACATGGTTATTGTATCCGTTGATGGGAAAGGGGGCGCAGGGCGGACGAGAAAAGAGAAATCCGTTCCTGGCATCCATTTTGGAATAACGTATTTCTTGTTACGGATTTTCGTGTTTAATCGCACCAACCAAATCATCCTCCTTCTCAAACTTCACAAACACACACCCGCCAGCACCGACCATTCAACCAAACACAGCAGCCCAAACCCACCAGACCCACCCCACCCACTGCCAACAAACATCCAACCCAAACCCAGCACACCCCGTATACACACCTGGACCGAGAACACACAACCAAAGCAAGAGCCCAAACCCCGGACATCCAGATCCACCCGGAAACCAAGAACCCAACCTTAAAAGACCCCCAACCCATCAACACGGAAGCCACAACCCCATGCACAAACCAAATAAAGCGCCAACCTTAACCCCAAACCGCAACCCATGAATACAAACTTTATAACCCTAAACACTAACACCGAACACCCAAGCCCCTTCAATGCATAGTCTCTAAGTTCAGGTTTGAGAGGGTTAGGGACTTCCAGTGTCGAGGGATCACAAAGTTTGAGGTTTGGGTTTAATGTTTATTATGGTGAAAAGAAACAGGGTCTAAGGCAGACAGGGTTTCAGGTCTTAGAGATTGTACTTAACACGGTTTGGCTTTACGGTCCACGGTTTCGGTACTAATTTCTAGAAGACAGGCTTTGTAGGTCTGTGGTTTCAACATTCTACACTATTCGGGGGCACAGGGTTTAGGGAGGTTTGAATCAATTTTAGGTCAATTGGGTACACATAACTCAACGGTTTTCATTGCTTTTTATCGAAAAATATAGTTAGCATATGCTTTTATCCTTGATACTCCCTGTAAGTTTCTTGTAAGTTTGACAACAAACCTACAGTAAACTGGCAGGGTGCCCTGTACGTTTGTTGCCAATTTTTACAGCAAACTTACAGGGTCCCCTGTAAGTTTAACAACAAACTTACAGGGTCTTTATATATATGTATATATATATATATATGGCAAAAACCTCAAACTTACAACAAACTTACAGGGAGGATTGTAAGTTTACTGTAAGTTTATTGTAAGTTTAACAACAAACTTACAGGGGTGATTGTAAGTTTATTGTAACTTTGTTGTAAAAATTACAACAAACTTACAGGGGTGCCCTGTAAGTTTATGGTAACGGGTGATTGTAAGTTTATTGTAACTTTATCAGAAAATTTACAACAAACTTACAGGGATGATTCTAGGTCTATTGCAATTTTGTGGTAGAACTTGCAATAAAGTTATTACAGTGGTTATTATCATGTTGCTGCAGATTTTTTATAGTTTTAATACAAAATCTATGGGGGATTGACGGGTATGGTACTAAATCCCAAGCGCCGGAAACCCAGAAACCGTAAAACCCTAAAACCTAAAACCCCTAAACCCCCACAACCCACAAGCCCTTCAGCCCTAAAGCCCACAACTCTAAAACCCAAACGCCCGAAACCACAATATACCTAAAACACAAAATGACTAAAACCCCAAACCCTGAAACCCGCAAACCCTAAAACCCTTAAAGCCCATCAACACAAAATCTTACAGCCGTAAACTCCAACACCGAAAGCGCTAAAACCCTAAACCCCCAAACCTATAACCCCAAAACCCTAAACGGACCTAAACCCTAATTAAACCCCAAACCCCAAATCCTAAACCCCAAAACCCTAAAAACGAGAGACAGACCTAAACCCTAAACCCCACAGCTAAAATCCTAACTAAACCCCTAAACCCTCAACCCTAAATTCTAAAACCCTAAAGCAAAAAAACCCTAAAACCCTAAAACCTAAACCCCCAAACCCCCAAACCCAAAACCCTGAAACCCTCAAACACTAAGCCCTAGAACCCCAAAAAAACATAACCATAAAACCCTAGAGCTCTAAACCCAAAACAATAACCCTAAAGCCCTAAACCCCAAAACATAAAACCCCAAAGCTTTCAAACCCTCAAGCCCTAAACCGCAAGGTCCTCAAGCCCATCACTTTCAACAATTTCGCCGGTTCCTGATTATTTTTGTCCGTGGTGACAATTTCATGGTTACTTGTTCGCAGTGCCTCCAGCTTCACATGGTTGTTTTCCTTCGCTAGATATACTGTTTTCTATTGTACGTTTGCATGTTTCCACACATAAAAGACACACCAAAATACCTAACTATTTATCAGCTAATTCATCTGCAGCAAAATTTAACTAAAAACTTAACTATATTTAATTTGCAAAGATGTCGAAATAGTTATTTTTGATGCCCGAATTAGAGAAGTAACTATTAGGCAGGAAATTGTCTAAGCCGATTTGTTGGGAAGGCAAACTTCACGGGGGGTCGACTGTTTTACGGACCCCCCCCGCCGGCGGGGGTCCTTAAAACAGTCGTGCACGTGCGTGACTGTTTTAAGCCAAAAAAAAGCGTAGACTTGCACAAGGGGGGACTGTTTTACGGACCCCTGCTGGCGGCGGGGGTCCTTAAAACAGTCGTGCACGTGCGTGACTGTTTTAAGGGGGGGGCTGGCATTGGGTCCGGACTGTTTTACGGACCCCCCCTGGCGGCGGGGGTCGGTAAAACAGTCAGGAAGGGTCCCAGCGGGGGGGCTTAAAACACTCGTGCACGTGCGCGACTGTTTTACGGACCCCTGCTGCTGGCGGGGGTCGTTAAAACAGTCCCCCCTTGTGCAAGTCTATGCTTTTTTTTTTTACTTGACCTTTGGGCGCCTTGGACCTGGACTGGACTTTGGGCTTGCCCCACTCGATGAATAACGGCTTGTTTTTCCTTCCCCAAAGATCGTCGAGAGCAATCTTCTTCCCCATGTTCCCCAGACTGTACAGACTCTGAGTGCTGTGGGCTGTGGCTGTGTGCCCCGGCTGCTGCAGCCGACTCTACCCAGCAGATCGGCTTAGACAATTTCCTGCCTGATAGTTACTTCTTTAATTCGGGCATCAAAAATTAATGTTTCGACATCTTTGAAAGTTAACTATAGTTAAGTTTTTAGTTGGTTTTTGGTGCAAATGAATTAGCTGATAAATAGTAATATAGAAAACTGACTATTGAACTAGCTATTTTGGTGTGTCTTTTGTGTATGGAAAGGTGCAAATGTACAATAGAAAACAGTATATCTAACGAAGGAAAACAACCATGTGAAGCTGGAGGCACTGCGAACAAGTAACCATGAAATTGTCACCACGGGCAAAAATAATCATGAACCGGCGAAATTGTTGAAAGTGATGGGCTTGAGGACCTTAAGGTTTAGGGCTTGAGGATCTGAAGGTTTTGGGGGTTTTATGTTTTGGGGTTTAGGGCTTTAGGGTTATTGTTTGGGGTTTAGAGCTCCAGGGT
Organism: Symbiodinium sp. CCMP2592; assembly: GCA_905221615.1. Taxonomy (NCBI): domain Eukaryota; class Dinophyceae; order Suessiales; family Symbiodiniaceae; genus Symbiodinium; species Symbiodinium sp. CCMP2592. Next base: position 257,323 of record CAJNDT010005357.1, on the reverse strand, counting down.
TTATGGTTATGCTTTTTTGGGGTTCTCGGGTTTAGTGTTTGAGGGTTTCAGGGTTTTGGGTTTAGGGGTTTAGGTATTAGGGTTTTAGGGTTTTTTGCTTCAGCGCTTTACGGTTTTAGGATTTTGGGTTTAGGCTTTAGGGTTTAGGTCCGTCTAGGGTTTTTAGGGTTCGGGGGTTTAGGATTTGGGATTTGGGGTTTAATTAGGGTTGAGGTCCGTTTAGGGTTTTGGGGTTTCGGGTTTTGGGGTTGTAGGTTTTGGTGTTTAGGGTTTGAGGGCTTTCGGTTTTAGAGTTTACGGCACTTTAAGGTTTTGTGTTGATGGGCTTTAAGGGCTTTAGGGGTTTAGGGGGTTTGGGTTTTAGTCATTTAGTGTTTTAGGTATATTGTGGTTTCGGGCGTTTGGGTTTTAGAGTTGTGGGCTTTAGGGCTGAAGGGCTTGTGGGTTGTGGGGGTTTAGGGGTTTTAGGGTTTAGGGTTTTACGGTTTCTGGGTTTCCGGCGCTTGGGATTTAGTACCATACCCGTCAATCCCCCATAGATTTTGTATTAAAACTATAAAAAAATCTGCAGCAACATGATAATAACCACTGTAATAACTTTATTGCAAGTTCTACCACAAAATTGCAATAGACCTAGAATCATCCCTGTAAGTTTGTTGTAAATTTTCTGATAAAGTTACAATAAACTTACAATCACCCGTTACCATAAACTTACAGGGCACCCCTGTAAGTTTGTTGTAATTTTTACAACAAAGTTACAATAAACTTACAATCACCCCTGTAAGTTTGTTGTTAAACTTACAATAAACTTACAGTAAACTTACAATCCTCCCTGTAAGTTCGTTGTAAGTTTGAGGTTTTTGCCATATATATATATATATATATATAAAGACCTTGTAAGCTTGATGTTAAACTTACAGGGGACCCTGTAAGTTTGCTGTAAAACTGGCAACAAACTTACAACAAACTTACAAGGCACCCTGCCAGTTTACTGTAGGTTTGTTGTAAACTTACAATAAACTTACAGGGAGTATCAAGGATTTAGTATAAATTCTTACTAAACAGCATATGCTAGCTATATTTTCGATAGAAAGTCAATGAAAACCGTTGAGTTATGTGTACCCAATTGACCTAACATTGATTCAAACCTCCCTAAACCCTGTGCCCCCGAATAGTGTAGAATGTTGAAACCGCAGACTTACAAAGCCTGTCTTCTAGAAATTAGAACCGAAACCGTGGACCGTAAAGACAAACCGTGTTAAGTACAATTTATAAAACCTGAAACCCTGTCTGCCTTAGACCCTGTTTCTTGTCACCATAATAAACATTAAACTCAAACCTCAAACTTTTTGAACCCTCGACGCTGGAAGCCCCTAACCCTCTCAAACCTGAACTTAGAGACTATGCCTTGAAGGGGCTTGGGTGTTCGGTGTTAGTGTTTAGGGTTATAAAGTTTGTATTCATGGGTTGCGGTTTGGGGTTAAGGTTGGCGCTTTATTTGGTTTGTGCATGGGGTTGTGGCTTCCGTGTTGATGGGTTGCGGGTCTTTTAAGGTTGGGTTCTTGGTTTCCGGGTGGATCTGGGTGTCCGGGATTTGGGCTCTTGCTTTGGTTGTGTGTTCTCGGTCCAGGTGTGTATACGGGGGTGTGCTGGGTTTGGGTTGGATGTTTGTTGGCAGTGGGTGGGGTGGGTCTGGTGGGTTTGGGCTTCTGTGTTTGGTTGAATGGTCGGTGCTGGTGGGTGTGTGTGTTTGTGAAGTTTGAGAAGGAGGATGATTTGGTTGGTGCGATTAAACACGAAAATCCGTAACAAGAAACACGTTATTCCAAAACAGATGCCAGGAACGGATTTCTATTTTCTCGTCCGCCCTGCGCCCCCCTTCCCACCAACGGATACAATAACCATGTGCCCAGCATTGAAATTCCCACCCTAAACCCCCACCCCAGCACATAAAGTAGCACTGATTGCCGTATATGCCACACAGTTACTCCTCTTATTTCTGATGAAATAGTTAACTTAAAACCAGGATAAACTAACTACTAGTAAAGCCACAATTGCCAAAATAGCTAATTTTCAAATTAACCATAAGTTACCAAATTACCCTGGGGCCCGAAGGTAGTTCCTTTTGGCCAGGCCATACTTATTATTGGTTGGAGCTGTTTTTTTTGGGTTCCGTAGCGTGTCATTGAAAGCCCTTGTTTTTTTTGGGTTCGTGTTTTGCAAACCTACTTTTTTAGGTTTTAAGGTTGATGACCCTGAACCGCTTAAGTTTCGTGATGATGATTACGGTAGTTTGTACAGAATGTTGAAGCCTCGGGGTCAGGTGGCGACAAACCGCATATGGCGATGATGTCTTGCCGTTCTTGCATCTTAAGCTACTTTATGAACTGTCAGTGCACCATCCGCTATGCAAGCATAGTGTTGAATGTCTTACAAGCATTCTGGAGGACAACTTACAAAGGACATCTTTATATACTTTCTTGCAAAGGCACTACATGGATGCTTTATATAAAGATGAAACACTTTGGATGCAAACAAAAGAAGCAGTTGCTTCTCCCAATGGCCTTTCTTATATAGAACGCCACCTGCTCTTTCTCCGCCATGATGCTGCTCACGAAAGAGGCAGTGACAATGCCACTCGATCGCAACTTATTCGTGGGCGCATCTGCTGGCTTCCCTGGTTCAATCATATTGTACAAGTACCGGACATGTTCGTGGCGGCACGGGTGTGGCTTTACGTCTATATACACAGATGCTGATTCGAAAACATGTTCGGACTGTATAGGAGCACGGGACTTCAGGTTGTTCCTTGTCTTCGGGTTGGCTTGGGGTGTGTGTCATATATTCGAACGAGTACAGATGTATAGTATGTGTCTATATATACCCACCTCTGAGAACACATGTGTATATAGGGGCCAATATGTGTGCACATATACACACATTGTTTAGGTATTTATATAAACACATACATATGCACACACATATGTGTGATATATACATGTATGTATGTATGTCTGTAGGTAGGCCGGTAGGTAAATATAAGTAGATATAAAAGTACATAATATGTACATATATGCATGTATCTGTTTGTATGTGCATGTACGTGCATATATATATATATACACATATGTAGACACACGCATTTACTCATACATCATGTTCGGGCAGATTATATGTGTATATATAAAAAGGTTCGTACGTATAGGCATATCGGTGTTTGTGTATGGGTGTGTGTGCATATATGTATATACATTTATGTTACAGGCATGTATAGTGTTCGACAGAAGAAAGGGCCCGCATTGCTGGTCGCATGTTCGGGCTGCTGTGTTGATGTCTGCTATGCCATGTTGCACCTGCAATCAGCACAGCGAGGGCTCGAAGCGAACATGCTCATATGGCTGGTCTGTATACATATATGCACATATGTATGGCAATACCGTGTGAACTTCCACTGGGAGCACTGGGAGCACCACATACTTTCAGGGTTTTAGCTCCGTGGACGTCATGGCTGCAAGCAGCACAGATGTGCCGACCGATCCGGGCCACAAGTTGGAGCCGGAAGACAACTTGGCTGCGTTTGCATTGGTTGAAGCAGCTTGATGCGCATCTAGATGTGTGAAACGAAACCGGCTGCACATGGACGCCACATCCCGTGAAACTTTAAGCTTTATAAATGTGCCTATACAACCCCAAACTGTTTATATACATAGATCATTACATATATATATATATATATGCACTTATAACATTTGCATATACGCCGTATCCATATCTTTGTGCCTTTGCATCTATATCTGTACATCTATGTCTTTATCTCTATGTGTATCGTTGTCATGGCGACCCATATAGACCCAAACCTGTAAGAATTACACTTCCGTACGGCTTTCAATTTCCTTGGGCTGGCCCAACACCAGTTCACATCGGTATATACTTTGCTGCAGTGCTGAGAATCATTGCAGGGCTATTGCTCCACAGTTCATGTCTTGATCTGGCTCATGCTGCCTTATAAGGATATCACCAGCAGCAAAGTGTTGAAAGCTCGGGCGACGCTCATCGGAGACCTCTTGGTCCAGCCACCTGGGAAGAAGAAGGGTGATGATGCTACCGATGACAAGGGTAGCATCACATGTGCGCACATCAAGGCAAACAAGGTGCCTCGGACAAAGGTGGTGTGATGTATCATATGTTTTTTACAGACTGTGCATACGTTTATTGGCATGATGTTGCTCTGCCCTATTTGCATTCCCCGTGTCTATACACACTGGTGTGTTCTGCACAACCGCACTTGAGATTATATAACATATATATATATATATACGTACATATGTTTGTACATATATATATATATATACACACACACATAGCGCTGAGGTTCATGCATGCATCTCCGGGATCCTCCGTAGGGAATCGAAGGCAGGGATGGATATGTGTGTATATGTATGTATATAAGTATATGCACGCATGCATGTACGTGTGTATGCCGATATATCTATATACATATATATATATATATATATATATATGTGCACCTACATATGTATATACCTTTGCCCATATATTTACATTTTTGTACTTATATATGCACCTTTTTGTAAAGTATGCTTGGATAGCGGGGGGGGGTGGGGGGGGTGGGGGGGGGGGGGGGGGGGGGGGGGGGGGGGGGGGGGGGGGGGGGGGGGGGGGGGGGGGGGGGGGGGGGGGGGGGGGGGGGGGGGGGGGGGGGGGGGGGGGGGGGGGGAGGGAGGGGGGGGGGGGGGGGGGGGGGGGGGGGGGGGGGGGGGGGGGGGGGGGGGGGGGGGGGGGGGGGGGGGGGGGGGGGGGGGGGGAGGGGGGAGGGGGGGGGGGGGGGGGGGGGGGGGGGGGGGAGATAGATATATAGATATATATATATGTATATATATATATATATATATACATATATTTTTTTTGTACAGACACATAGATAAACAGACCTTTGTGAATGCGTGCATTATGTAAGGGTTCGGTGTGTATTTTGGGGCGGCAGCCGAGGAGTTGCTGACCGTCGTGATGCCACGATTGGTGTGCCACCGGAACCTTCTTGGAATTCCCACTTTGATGTGGGTTTTGAAGACAGTGGCCGGGAACTGGGAAGAAGTTTGGCTGCATGTGCGGCACGTGTCCAGGGATGGGGGTGGGTTCAGAGGGCTTGGTGTGCATTCAGGTTGATCTCACAAAGAGCAAGAGGAGAGCTGCATCCTGGATGATCAAAAAGGCTTTGAATCTCCACGGGCGGCTTCACGGGAAATCGAGCAAGCGACGAGATGATGAACTGCAAGAGTTTACGGATTCTCAACTGTATAGAGACTGCATAGATCCACATTTATACATGGACCAATACTTATAATGTAATCTCGAGGGCTGGACTTCTCCGAGACTGGAGCAAGTTGGTGTGTGAGGGAACAGTGAGCCATGTTTTGTGTTTCTGATGAGGATGTCTTCGAAAGCATACTCGATGGGAGCTTGGTTCCCGCTGCTCCTACTGACCGTGCTATCAACAAAGCGATGCATGGCAAAGCTCCGATCAGGGTTCGCATTACCAAGAAGTCATCCATGAAGCCACCGAAGGGTGGAAGAACGCCTTCTTCGACCCCAACTCATTCACCCACAAGCTCTGAGAGTGTGAGTTCCCCAGCAGGAGCGAATCACGAGGCGCCGGCAGAAGCAACTTGCGAGTTGCCACCAGAAGCGAGTTGCGAGGTGCCGAGCTGTGAGGTGCCACCAGGCGCGAGTTGCAAGGTGCCAGCAGAAGCGTGCTGCGAGGGACCACCAGGAGCGAATTGCAAGGTGCCTTCAGAAGCCCCTTGTAAGGTGCCACCACATGTGTCCCCAGCTGGTGTGGTGGACTTGCTTAGCGATTCTGAGCAGTGTGAGCCTGAAGGGTTGGATCGAGTTGCAGACAAGTCGCAAGCGAGGGTGCTTGCTCGAAGTGTGCCTTTTGTGGTGGATTTGGCAGACAGCCCTCTCCCACCACAAAAAAAGGGGATTGTGATGGAAGACCCGGCTATGGAGCGAAGAGAAGATGGCTCGCAGCGGACACCTTTTCGCGAGCCGAGCCCTTTCCTTAGCATAATAAACGTCTGTATTTCTAGGTGAACCTGGGAGCGAGAGAGAGAGAGAGAGAGAGACACAGAGAGGAAAGTGAGTAACAGAGAAAGAGAGAGGGAGAGGGAGCGGGAGTGAGAGAGAGAGACAGCCTTATAAGGTCGGAAGGAGTTCCTCAAGGAGCAGCTGCTACAGCTCAAGGCTGCTCTGAAGCAACGTGCCCAACGGAATCCAAGCTTCGGCTCGACCCTGGGACTTGCATGGTTATATGTACATATATACCTATATATACATATATGTTTAGACGTATACATATATATATATATATATATATATATATATACATAGACATGTGTGTATTATCTATATTCAGACACACACGCACATATGTACATATATGTAAATATAACATGTACGTGTGTATATATATACACATAACTATATATATATATGTATGTATAAACAGATAGTTAGTTCTGTTGTATAGACGTATGGACATATATACATATATATATATATATATATACATGTGTGTGTGTAGTGTCCTCCTACTTTCATGTCAGGCATCCTGTGTTCTGTGTACTGGATTCCATATGCACAAAGGGGGTTTCCAAAGCCTAGGTCTTCGAATCCCGACTCTGTGGATACGCTGCCCTGGGATGGAGTTCCTGCTGAGGGCATTGTGCGGACCAGTTCGACACTCTGCCATATAGAGGTACATGCATGTACAGTTTATGAAGCCCCGGATATTCCCAAGCCCAAAGCAGAATTTCCGCAGTTGCTCCTGGTATACATGTCTACTGCCTGTTCGTGGTATGCCCCTGTGTCCTGCAGTTAGCCCCTCTCCTCCAAGCACAATTGATTTTCTTTGAGGCAAGAGTCTGTCATCACGATCGAGGATGATGGACCTGTTGATGGCCAGGGTGAGGCAAGGATGGGCCTTGGGGGACGCCGTTGCCACTTCGATGTTTGGCGGTGAAAGGTGAATCTGTATTTTATCGCAGAGGCACAAAGGTGTGCAATATTCGCGGTAGTGTTGTCGAGAGGAGTAGTTGTGCAATAGTCTGTACCACCACCACCACCACCACCACCACTGCTTCCGCCACAACGACATCTGTATAAACTATGCTGCTACTCCAATGATGTTGTTTAGTTTGTTTTTCGCTATATATATACACATACATAAATGTATATGTATATATACATACTTATTTGTAGCTATATATACATGCAAACACTCCTGCACCACTATCTCTAGCGCTACCACTGCTACCACCACTACCACCACCACGACCACAACCACCGCCACCGTGACGACCACTACCACTACTGCTGCAGCGCTGCCAGTACTAGCATAGGTTACAACACAAGAAGTTTCAGTCTACAAACCAAACGCATAGTGTTCCATATCAAACAGGAGTTGGCAGCTCCAGCCAAAGGCGAGCCCGAGATTGCAGAAGTTGCTTGCTGCAAGGTATGCATTGTCCTCTGTACATGTTTTAGCCTGTGTGTGTGACTAGCCGTGGTTTTGAACAAGCAGCTGACTGCCAAGTCTAGACCATCAAAGGGGTTGTTTTGGTGATGGCCGGCAACACTTTCAATACAGCACCGGTTTTGTTTGCACATTCATATTCTTCTATTGATACCACCTACTGCTACTGTTATTATATAGACTGCTACACTACTACTTCTACTACTACTATTTCTATATGCATATATATATATACCATGTGTTTATGTACTGCACTATACGCCCCCCACCCCTGCCCCTGCCACCACAACCACTCTTGCCGCTGCTGCTGCTGCTGCTGCCGCTATTCATAGTACTATAGCTCTACTATCTCTACTGCTGCTGCTACTACTAGATACTCCTATTGCACTCGTGCTGATGCTGCCGTTGCTAGTGCTTCTACACTTTTACTACTGTGGTACTGCGGCTACTTCTACTCATACCACTATATACGACTATTCATCGCCACTACACCACCGCCACCACCACTACTACTGTACAGTACAAGCACAGTCATTGCTGCAAGATATGGCCCTGCAATCCCAGGCTTCGTCATTCCTATCTGCCTCTTCGGATGTGGCACTCCTGGCGGCAGCGAACATCGAGCCTTCGATTTCAGGAGTCGCTATTGCTGTTCAGCATTGCGTGCTTTTCAAGCCCTCTTTTCGCTCAGTACACGTACAGGTGTATGTGCACATGGATAGATCTGTGAAGTTCATTATGCGATATGTATGCATATATATATATACACTGTGCTGGAAAAGGTCACACATGGGATGGTGTTCAGGCCTTTCCGGAATATGCGACCACTACATAAATACAACCACTACTACTTGCTGCTCCTTTGCTGCTGCTACTACTACTACTGCCGCCACTACTATATATTGCTGTTGCTACTGCTACTGCTGCTGCTGCTACTACTACTACTACTACTACTACTACTACTACTACTACTACTACTAACTACTACTACTACTACTACTACTACTACTACTACTACTACTACTACTACTACTACTACTAACGACTACAAAGACTACTACCACCACTGCTACTGCTACTGCTACTGCTACTGCTACTGCTGCTGCTACTGCTACTGCTGCTACTACTACTACTACTACTACAAGCCTGGAAGGAAGGACACAAAACAGCATTCTGATCACCTTTAATCGAACACACACCTCAACGTGCTGAGTGTCCTTTCAACCGGCTCCTACTACTACTGCTACTACTACTACTACTACCACTACTGCTACTGCTACTGCTACTGCTACTGCTACTGCTACTGCTACTGCTACTGCTACTGCTGCTACTACTACTACTACTACTACTACTAACGACTACTAAGACTACTACCACTACTGCTACTGCTACTGCTACTGCTACTGCTACTGCTACTGCTACTACTACTACTACTACTACTACTACTACTACTAACGACTACTAAGACTACTACCACTACTGCTACTGCTACTGCTACTGCTACTGCTACTGCTACTGCTACTACTACTACTACTACTACTACTACTACTACAAGCCTGGAAGGAAGGACACAAAACAGCACTCTGATCACCTTTAATCGAACACACACCTCAACGTGCTGAGTGTCCTTTCAACCGGCTCCTACTACTACTACTACTACCACTACTGCTACTACTACTGCTACTACTACTACTACCACTAGTCTATACGACAATTCGACGATGATGTCTCCTTTTTGTACTAGTGCTGCTGCCACTTGTGTCAACCACTACTCAGACTCTATAAACTCGGAGACCTTTAAACTGTACTGTTATTGGAGAAGTATACACATATAGTGATGCTACGAGAAATGTCTGTATTTCACCTCGTGCCACATGTTGTCGCATTCACTGAGGTTCCGCAAGCCCAGTCGCCGACAATTGGTCTGCCGATGCCACCGATTGCCGAGCCCGCGATTTCAACAGTCTCTTTTGCTGCAAACACAGGATGCCATGTGTAGACAAAGGTATACAGACATGCAGGTTGTTTGTCGAGAGATGGCCACCCAGAGTACGCTTTTAGGTGTGTGCATGTGTGGGTGGGCGGTCCAAATATAGAGTGCTCAAAGCGCAAAGGCGTGTGTGTGTTTGTATGTATAGATGTATGCAGACACATGTAGACGTGCCGGTATATACATGTGTATATATATATGTACATGCATACACATACAATGCACATATGCACACACATATGTGTGTGTAGATCTGTCCATAAGCATGCCTGTATATATGTATGTTTGTATGTATGTATGTATGTAGGTAGGTATGCATGCAATTCTGTGTGTGTGTATTTATATTAGTATGCATGTACCTGTGCATGTATGTGTGTATGTGTGTATGTATGTACATAGGCCGGTAGCCAAGTAGGTAGGCAGGTATAGGTATAAGTATAGGTCGGTCGGCGGGTATATGTGCATTTATATGTATGCACGTGCGTGTGTGTATATGTATTTGAAGAATTGATAGCTATATGGGTTGAGGAGTACAGGCATATGTATGTATGTGCACAAAATGACTCTACATGTCTCCCGGTATAGTATGGTAAGTAAAGAGAACAGCCGAGGAGATCCCATCCAAGGTGGCAGATGCTAGGGCTACTGAAAGCGTTGTGGCAGACGCCGCGATGGGTGATGTGGGTGCAGATTCCGACGTCTGCCCTGTTACACTTGCCAGGAATGATCGCTTCTGGGCGAAGTACAAGGTACCTTGGAAGTTTCATGAAACACCAGAGCCATGCGAGGAAACCAAGATGCAGTTGAAGAGCTTGGGTTTGTGGGCACCCAGCAGCAGTGCACAGCGGGAGACGGCAACCTCTGTAGCACGCGAAGATCAGCGACAACTCAAACGCGAGAAGAAGCGAAAGGCAAGGGATGAGGATGTGCATGAGGATGGGGATGAGGATCACGCCAAGGCTGATGAAGATTGCGAGCCCCCAAACAAAAAAGGCAAAACAGGCAAAGCAACAGCAAAGCCCAAAGCCAAAGGTAAAGCCAAGGCCAAAGCAAAGGGAAAAGCAATGGCCAAAGGACAGGTGGAGCAAGCAGTTCCTGCCCCCGCGACCCCTGCAGAACCTGAGGAGGATCCAAGCCCGGCAGACCCGACCTCGTCGTGCCTTGCAGTAGTGCCGTACGTGGCACCCACCGCTGCCAGTGTTTCGTGCTCCGGTGTTCAGGGGAAAGCTGTGAGGAGGCGCAAGCGCCCAGGGGACGAGGGCTATGTGCCTTCGTTTGCCCGCCGTGTGCGGCCGACAACTAGCAAAGCCGTTGCACAGTGGACTGCGATCAGAGATGCCTTTAACATGATCCTCCGTCCTCATCTTGATGGCGTTGCCTCCAGTCACGAGGACACTGCATGATTGTGTGGCAAGTTTGTGCTGCAAAGGTGTGTCCCGAAGCTTGATCACGCACAGGGGTACACAGGCAGACTTATCACTCCTTGAAGGTAACTATATGGGCATAGAGTATACTCTAGAAGCTTTGTGTTCGTATGTGCATGTATCTATATAGTTACATACATCACATACATGCACATATTGTAGACTTATCTATATATCTGTATGTGTTTACATGTATATACATATATAACTATATATGCACAATATCAAGCACTACGTGCAGAGAAGTACTCGTACACAGCTTTATATATAGTTCTATATAAAGCATATATATACATACCTGTAAGAATATATATATATACACATACATACGTATGTATGTGTGTGTATACCCAAAAGCCCCAACGTAGTTCGTTTTTGGGATTATACCCTATAGGATTCTATATATGAGCCGCAAAAAGGAACTACATTGGGGCCTCTGGGTACACATAATACAGATTTGTCTTTGTTTCTTGATACATATATATATATATATATATATATATATTGTGACAAAGCCAGTCAATACGTGTTCAGATTCAGACATATATATATGTATAATATTATATAATATACATATATATATATATACCTGAACAAATTCACGTGGGAAGCTCAACCCCCCCACTCCTCCCCCCACAAAGACATCAGAGAAACAACCTTACACCTCGAAAGACTTCCTGTGCCACTGAGGTGCTTGTCCTGATGTTGGAATTGTGCGCCTTGATGCGCATATATATACATATGCGCGATGAATCTCTGTTTGAAATAGATATAGCGGGAGAGGAAAGAGACGGAGAGAAGCAAACAGGGCATGACAGTCCATCTATATATATATATATATATATACCTAAGGCCCCAAAGTAGTTCCTTTTGGGGGTTCGTATAAAGAATCCTATTAGGTAATCCCCAAAAGGAACTACTTTGGGGCCTATGGATATATATATATATATATATATGTGGGAAGCCTGAGTCGCTGAATCGCCGCAACCTTGAGTGCGACGTGCGCAAAGATTTGTGACTTGTGCAGGTTTTACAGGGGAGTAACAAGCTGGTTTATGCGTAATCAGTGAATGGCAGCCTATATGTTGTGTGTGTCTATATATATATATATGTCTAGGTGAGTTTCCGTCTGTATGTAATTATGCATCTAAGTGTGCATGTACGCTTATATATATATATATGTGTGTGTGTGTGTGTGTGTTTATGGAGCATGCGGTTATTCAAAAAAGGAAGAGAGAGTGAGAGAGAGAGAGAGAGAGATGAGTGTGTGTGTGCCGGTATATATGTATTTATATATGCAAGCAAAGGTCCGTTTTTGTATATATGAATATATGTATGTACGTATATGTGTGTTTATGTATGTGTGATATATTTACCCCGCTCCGGCGGGCACCTTTAGAAGGAAGTCTTATGTCTGCTGAGTTGTATATATATATATACAGCACAGAACAAACATATATATATATATATATATATATATATTTAGTGCACGAAATATTGCAGGATGCATAGACATAGTTGTCTCAACTGGGGGTGTTGGGGTCAAATGTACAATCACATATGTATATATATATATGTATATATATATATATATATAATACTCCCCGCTCCGGTGGGCGCTTGTATATATATATATATATACAGTACATATAAACTCCATATATATATATATATATATATATATTTATACATATATATATATATGATTCCCTGCTCCGGCGGGCGGCTTCTAACTCTGTACGATATGGCCAGGACTGCGGCTCGGAGTCTGAGCACTGTGAACCAGGGTTTCTGTGCATCGGTTTCAGATTGTTATCGTGTACAAGTGTACAACAGACAAGAAGTGTTGGTGTTTGCCTATATGCTGTAAACTTCCACTGCATGAACAAACAAGTATTATGTGACATCCATATGCAATCTCCCCCCGCCAAAAGGACCCGTTCTGGAAGCATTGCATCGCCATTTTCAAAGATCAGATGACCAAGCCGGAGAAGATGATGAAAGTTGCTGGTGACGAAGCACACGTGTACTTGCAGACCGTGTAGGCTCGATGGGTATCTATCATATGCTTTGATGCAGTTTGTCTTTCTCGCACTCAGTATGCAAAACACCTGTGGATGCAGGTCCATGTCGTCCTGTGGTCCGGAGATCCGGAATCTTGCCCTCGCGGATTTTGATTCGTGAAGCTGAAACTACACAGGTAGATGCATCACAAAGCATAGGCTGACTTTCGAGTTGGCACCTGCACATGCTTGGATGTGTGTGCATGCGGTGTGACCCTAAACCTGAGTTGTGTCATCATACACATGTATGTCTATATAGATGTACATATGTGAGTTATGTGAGCCTTATAAACCCTACAAGCCCTATACAGATCCTAGAATCTCCTTTTACAAACCTTATAGAGCGTATATACAACCTACATATTTAAGAAATACACAACTCAGAGACCCTTTACGTAATAGAGAAGCACGGGATACTGGTCCCTTGCACATGACACACTGATTTGCAAGCAGCTGTGGAGGTGATTAGGTCGGGTGTTTTATACCAACTTGTTCAGTCGCCTGCCCATGATTCATGAACTAGTTGTTTGCAAGAGTGGGCTAAAGTTACTTGTGGCAAGGTGCACTCAGCATTCAAAGTGATGTCAGCTAGGCATGGTTTATGATCATGGGCAATAATTATTGCAGAGCACACAGTGCTCAGCCAAGATGTGGAATGTAGTCCACCTGCTCGTGGCCTAGCCACGCCTCGGATTGCTGCGGAATGGTGCGGCCAGAAAACAACTTCGTTTGACAAGTGCTTCCCACATGAGCGACCATGTAAGTATCACATGTCATCACAGGCATCGTCAACATTTCCGATATTTTCCTCGGCAGCAAGAGTGGCACGGAGTCTCATGTCGAAGATTCTTTCACATGCAGCATGTCCACATGGTTTCACAATGGGATGAGCTATGTACTTCTTCACACACACATACATGTACATCTACGTGCTTGTATGCTCTTATGTGTATGTATGCTCATGTACATATGTACATATGTAAATATGTGTACATGTATATATGCATGGGCACTGTATGTGTGCATACATATGTATGCGCATGCAGGTGCATCTGTGTGTTTTTTGAAACCCTCAATATATATATATATATATATATATATATATATATATATGTATACATATATATATATATATACACCAACACATAATCGAAGCCGTCGTCACAGTGCACCCACATATGAAACGACAATGTGTGTAAGTATATGTTCTTCCTCATTCGGTCGTTTCCAGGTGATGCTGTGGATATGCCTCGTGGCAACAAGATACTGCTCCAGAGCCTGTCCCGTGTTGATGAGGAGACGGCACGCGTGGCCGGCTTGTCTTTCTCTTGGGGACTGGGGATGCGGAGTGTCCTTGGGCAAACTTGTGGCGCTTGGAAATGTGCATGTGTTGCATGTCTCAGTGGCCTCGGAAGCATGGATTCTTTATTTACATGCAGTTGACACCACCAGCTCCTTGAATTGCATGCGCATTTTTGAATGGTCCTCCCCTCTGTATATATAGGGCACCATTCTCCAACCATGACGCAATGGTCAGTGGATGATTTGGTTCGGAGGCTTTATGTGGCAAGGGTACCTCAGGCCCGTGTTGTGAAAAAAACTGAACTGTCAAAGTATAGTGACTCTCAAATGCATGTCGGTTTTGAACTATCGGCGTTCCCTGAGGTAGTCGTGGTATGTGTGCTGCTGGTGCTCTGCAACCAGAAGCTCGATGTTGCGCAGGCCTGCCGCACAACACAGGAGTTGTACACTGCATAGCTGATGCCTCGAAGCAACTCTTAGGTTTGCGTGTGCCGGCAGAGGATGGAAGTGTGTAGAAGTTCACTCGATGGCTTACCCATGTACCTGCCATACATGTTTGTGTGTGTGTATACACGTGCGACTGAAAGATACCTATGTAGATTACGTGTGTAATATAGAAATCGATGTAGATACAGATATAAATCTAGCTCCAGATTTGAATGCAGAGAAGATAAAAAAATTGTAGGTATTAAAACTATGCTTGTATGTGTGTGTATGCGTGTCCGTGTGTGTGTGTGTTGATGCATGCAGAGCAGTAGTTGGAAAGGGTAACTAAATATATCAACCTGTTCAAGAGTATACAATATGCACATATGTGTATATATATATAGATAGATAGACTCAATGTATTTAACATATATATATATATATATGTATATTACACAAACATATACATATACACATACACATACATATACATATACATATACATACATATACATATACATATACATATACATATACATATACATGTATATATATAAAGATGCATATACAACTGTACACTGGTTGACCATGTGATCTCAGTTTGGTGTCACCTGGTTTGCCTGCCTATATGTACATAGCTGCATAGACATATGTGCATATATGTATATATATACATATAACACAGGCAGAGAGCTAACATGCGTAGTGGCATTGATGTGTGTGGCAAGGTGTGGCGCTTCTGTGAGTTCTTCGCTGGATGCGGGCAAGTCACCCGGGCGCTTCGCAATACGAATATGGCAGGAGTGAGCCTAGACATTTCGTACACTGGTAAAGCCATGGACATTCTGACGGATGCAGGAATGGCGTTTGTTGGCCGCAGAGAGATACAACTCAAGTTTTGCCTTGATGTGGGAATAGAAGCTATTGGGTCTCGAGGTATTACCATCCGATATATCTGGTCAAAACAAACGGCTAAGGCTGGCGTTGCTGTCAGTGCTCCGCCTGGAGCCAGGATCATTGGGAGTCCTAGCTCCGGTGTGTTCCAGTTTCGGGTTCCTCTGTGCTTCCAAATCTGGCAGAGCCTTCGAGAGGCCGAAAGGTTTCGAAAGCGTGGCATGGGTTGCGTCTAGCAACAAGATGGCGGCACGGACGCTAGACGGACACTATCACAAACGTGATATGTGCATGCACGGATATGGACGTATACATGCATGTGTACATGGCTGGTGTGTGATTCTTTATGTGTGCAACCACACATATACATGCACAAGTATATATGTATATATGTGTGCAGCACACAGACACATTAATATGTATATATATATATATGTATACATCTACATACACCGTTTCGCAGCAACACATCTATACCCAGAGGCCCCAAAGTAGTTCCTTTTTAGGATTACCTAATAAGATTCTATATACGAACCCCAAAAAGGAACTACTTTGGGGCCTTTGGGTATAGTAGCACCAAGATCGTATTCGTTTGTTTGCAGTCGCCCAGAGATGAAGATCTCACTTGTTTTGTCAATGTGTGTGTGTATGCGCGGCTAAATCAGTTGTACATAGAGCATGCTTTGGGTGCTGTAGTCCGAATTAAATCTTACATAGTTCGGATGCGTGAAGTCGATTGGAATGTGACAGCCAAGGTCGGTCATTCTGTGCTGGCTGCTCCAAGCACTCGGGCATGCTTTCGTATTGGAACAGCCTGCCAATGGCATGTTTCGTCATCTTCCTCAATGGAGGTATTTCACGAAGTACATTTGCACAGCTTCTTGCCTGTCTGAGATGAACCGAGAAGCAGCTTCAAGCTGTGGTGCTGCCAAACAAACACACACTATCTATCTATCGATTTCTACATCTGATGTACCTACCCATCTATGAGTCCATCTAAGTATATCTCTATCTGTTTATTTATCTTACCATCTATGTACTTATGCCAAACTACCTATATCGCTGTATGCACATAAAAAAAATATATATATATATATATATATATGGGCATATATATATATATATATATATATTTTTTTTTTTGGGTATGTGGTTTTGTGTTTTGTGTATGTATATACATATATACATATATATATACACATATGTAAGCAACGATGTAGGAGTCGTAAGGAAATATGCCATGTTCTATGCAACCATTCATTTGCCCTCTTCCTAGGTCTGGAGACAACCGGTATGGCTCCGGCTGTATGGGCACTTCGCATGCAAAAGGACCTACTTTTGGAGCAACAGCTCCCTTGTATCTGAGCTGTCCCTGGGCAAGATGACGAAGGAGCGTTGCAGGGACGATTGGTGTTGCTTCTTACAATTACTCTCGGTTTTCATGTGTGCTCATGCCAGTAAACATATACATATGCATGTGTGTTATACACACACATGTATATATACCTAGATGTAGATTTTTGTTTGTTTGTCCAGGGTATACATATTTATCTATGTGTATTTTTATATATACACATGTCTGTGTGAATAAATGTGAGCTATATGTATGTGTGTCTGTGTATTAATTGAAAGATCTATACGTAGATGTCTCTCGGTCGTTTAAAAATAAATACCTTCATGAGAATGTATATATATATATATATATATATATATATAAGCTTATCTTTATCTGCCTATGTGCGAAAGCTTGGTTTTAATAAACGCTACAGCCACTGTCATTTGTAGTGTCCTTGTGGAGGAACTTCGTGCCAACTGCGAGCCCCTGGCGAAACGACATGTTGATCGGTACGGTGTTAAGCGCTCAACTGGCCGGAAGTTGAAGCTGAAGCAGTCTCAGCCTGGTTCTTAGTGGTGTCGGAACACTATATGTATATGTGTATAAAATATATGTGTACATTCATCCTGCATGTATGGGTGTTTAAAGCAGCATAGCTACCGGGTTTATATAAGATGATGATTTTCACACACATGTATGTATGTGCACCATGTTACATACAAGATTATCCGTGTAACATATACAACAGTTTCCTTTGTCAAGGAGCATGTGTGCAAAGGTCTGTGCGGCTGCATTTTCATGCAGAACCATTCTATATAATGGTGCTTGTGCAACGTGAGGTCGTACCCGGAAGCCTTTGGACGAAAACTGGCTTCATTGTTCCCTCGGATGCATCAACATATCGGTGGCCTCAAGAATCCTCAGGCATCCTGTGCGTGGGTTGGTATGTACTATATAATGTACGAGAACATATATATATATATATGTATAAACACTACATGGTTATATAATATATATATATATATATGTATATCATTATGCTTGGTACCGCTATGCTTATGGTGGTTTGCCTGTGTGTGTGTGTCTATATATATATATATATGTATGCATATATACATATCTATATATATATATATACAGATAGTATTTGCACATCTATGTCGACTGGTTCTGCCCGACACCCCACCCTTGAGAGGCCACCGGCGAAGCTTCCGTGATGACTTTGCTGACTGCCCTCCAGAATCACACACTGTGGTCTGATGCAGGGATGGAGGATGTACAGCTGTACTTGGAGAGTTCCAAGTATTCGTATACTGACCCAATGCTCCGAGCCTTTTTGTTAGGCTTGCACCCTGCCAATGAGTCTCCGCCGTGAGTGTTTTTCCTCCCCAAGTGCTGGAGTGTATATGAGCATATGTACAGTTCATATATATATATATATATATTTCCTTTTTATATTTATGTATAGTAGGTTAGTTTATGTATAGGCAGGTATTCTTACAAGCTTTTGTAGCTCAATATATAGCACGAAAACAAGTTTATGTTGACATATAAATATGTGTGCACATAGTATGTGTACAGGTAGTATCAAATTGTACACAGACCTTTATGAGAAGTCTTCTTCAGTATGCGTTGCATACTTCGAATACAGTACAGGTACATACCCTGGTTCTCACTCATAAAGCTGCTATATACATAGCCATTATGCCTTCCACACTATATTGAATGGTGCTTCTACAAAACATATATGTATATATATATATATATGTATATATATAATGTATGTCCAATGTCTGTGTGTGTATGAAGATGACAAGTCGTTCTCATAACCATGCACATATATTCTTGCTATATGTATTGTCATCTGTTACAACAAACGAATGCAAACGACCGACTAGTGCGATATGTTTGTATACACATACCTAGACAGAAGCTGTGGCCGTTGGCAATGGACTCCCAGACTGCTGAGCTGGAACTTGAAGAGTTGTTCACATACACCGACGAGTGGGGCCGTGAGCGCAAGATTACCTGCAGTGCTCCTCAGGGGCTTGTGAGCCTCAATCATGGTGAAGCTTCCAGGCTTGGGTGGTTTCGTCATATGTTATGTAGGCCTGCGTTTGAGAGATAGGAATGTAAGAGCGGGTTTAAATCTATATAGCCGTCTCAGAAAACAAACCCAACTGCAAGTAACATCCCCATGGCAGGGAGTCCTCAAGACAGCTTGGCTTCCAGTCGTCGGTGAAGTCCACACATGTTTCTATTGCAGCAGACGAATGCTTCTCGCCTGGAACCTATAGATATACACACATGGAAGTCATATATGCATATATATGACTATGTGTAAGCATATAGAGCTTTGTCGATGTGGCTGTTCTGTGTAGGTAGGTATATATATATATACATATATTTATATGTGCATATGGAGTTGGGTTCTGCATACCTCTATACATATATACAGATACGTTCACTTTTATATACACACATGCACACACACACACACACATGCAGTGCTATGTTTCTGACGGTGTGGACAAGTGTGTCGAGGCCATGTGCCACATGAATCCAATGCTCACTCTGAGCTGGGAAGAGCCTGGTGCCAGTGTCTTGCGAGTGCGATTACCATTGCTGTTTTGCCACCGAGTACGAAGTCGGGAAAGATTCTTGACCATTGCATCCAGAAAGTGATGGAGTTGAGGCGAACACTAGGGGGATTGCCCCTATGTGTATACAAGATTGGGATCACGAGCGACCTGAACCAGAGGTGGCACTCCTATCGAGATCAGAATTTCAAAAGGATGGTTTGTGTCCATGCCTCCAACAACCTATCTGTTGTAGAACATCTCGAAGCAGCACTGATTCAAGTATTCAGTCGGGACAGCGAAGGCTCGCTCAGGAACATCAACAGCGGCGGGGAGGGGATGCGATTGAAGGGTGGAGCAGCAAGGTTTCCGCCTCCATATTTTGTGTATTGTGTTGGCGCAAATGCCGCACAGCGTGAGATGCTTTTGGGTTGACTCCCATCAATTGGGAAACAGGGTGTCTACATCCTGGGTCCTTCCGTGCCTGAATTATGTGCACATCCGAGAGCTGTTTCAGCGGCTCATGTGGAAGGGACACGTCAATCTCGCAGAAGATGCAAAAAGTGTACTTCGTGTGTCCGTCAGGAAAGTTGAAGCCTTAGCCATTGCGAGCCTTATTGTTATCAGCCAAACCTGAAAACCTTGTTTCATTTGCGTACCATGAGCCAATACTGGGTTGCATACCGAATTCTATATAACCACAGAAGTTGTAAAGGGCACGAGTTTAGCATACTGGTTTTTATAGGGTCTGTAGCGTTTCACTATATACTTATATACCCTTTGGTGAGCACTGCTATTAAAATAGGTGCATATCATATATATATATATACATATATATATAGAGCTACAAGAAATTTAACACCCCCCGCACCCCAACTAGTCAGTGATGTGGTTCTTGTAGATATATATATAAATATGGCATATATACACCATAACCAGAATCTCCCTATAACCCGAAGCCATCAGCCCATCAGTCGAGCCTTTGAAGCCGTACCAGCCAGTCCAGGGAATCGTTCTGAACCCTTCAGTGAAGACTATTTTTAAGGGTTGTTTATATAGCCAGTATATAGTGTTTATAGTTGGGGGAGATGTGTGTGTGTATCTATAGTGATTCTGTAATGGTTTGGGGTTTATCACAGCATCCCGTCGACATCAATGTCGAGTCTGAGACACACAACTTTATATACACATATACACACACATATATATATATATATATGTGCGTGTGCATATATACACACACTCTGTAAATGTGTATATACAACGGTTTGAGAGGTGTATAATTGCGAGAGAATATATATGTATATAGAAGATAAGCGTGTGTTTATACACATGTTGCTGGCGTGTCATTAATACACATCTATCTATCTATCTATCTATCTATCTATGTATCTATCTATCTATGTATCTATCTATCTATCTATCTATATATATATATATATATAGATGTATATGTGCACATATACATATATATATATATATATACATGTATATATATATATCTATATATATATATATATCAGTCACACATCCTTTGTAGTAGCAAGAACAGCCCTGAAAGCCCGAAACCATGCTTTAAGGTTGGACTGTTCTACAAAAGGGTATGTGTTCAGGTGCTATGAGATGCTGCAGACGACCTGAAACATGATATCACCCCGAACGTTACTGCAATTAGGAAATGACAGCACCAGCCCAAAAAGCCCTGCGCAAGAACGCGTTGGGAACGCAATTTTTGGAGACGGGAACCCAAAAAAAAACGCAAGAACGCGCAAGAACGCGCAAGAATCCTGACAGCGTTGTGATACCGTTTTTTCACATACAAACAGGGATCTGGCACAAGAAACCATACATATGCACAAGAATCCATTGTACTCAGATTCTTGTGAGCTTGTTTCTTTGTATATGCCTGCCAAGGGAAGCCTGGCACAAGAAAGTACTGTCCAAACCACATTCTTGTGCAAGAAAGTGCTTCCCCAGATAGGTGATTCGATCGCAACCATTACAATAGTGGTTGGATAGTCATAACTATATATACATGTAGAAATATGAATACTCACATATAAGAATACGTGAGTAGAAATATGTACATATTTATATGGAAAAACACCAAACACATACATGGTTGCATATGTATATGTAAATATATTATAAACTTACACATATAGGTGTATGTGTCCACACAAAACCATTGAATTCTGTGTTGCTCTGGTCTATGTTTGTCCATGCTTCAGTTCAAAACATCCCTGTGTGTGCTGATGCACCAGATCTGGTGCCAGGTGTTCCAAAGGATGCTGTGTCCACGACAACGAAAGCCCCGGTTCGACGACCTCCAGTCCCAGGCCTGGTTGTGGGCACCGGCTGTGTCACTTGGGTGTGTATATATACACACATACCTCGAAGATGTAGACATGAGTACCTCAATATATCTATATACAGTTACAGTTGCATATCTGTATATCTATATACCAAGTCTAACTCTGCAAAACCGGACATACATGCAGCTACATTGTATATATATATATATATATATATATGTATATACATATATATATATATACACACATACATATACATATATAAGTGTATATGTGCATCTATTTCCGTGTATATGGACTTGTACCTTTCACATATGAACACCTGGCTGGGAAAAGGAAAGAGAAAGATAGAATGAGTGAGTGCGATATGAAGAGAGACAAATAGGATATGCAAAGAGAGTTTACGGTGGACCAATGCTATGAACTGAACACATTTGGTTTGTGTGTATATATATATATACATACACATACAATTACATATATCTACATATATGTATGTATGTATATATATATATAGACCTATGTGTATGCACATGCGCATATAGGCATATAGCTTGTGGCATTTTCAAGTGTGTTGTGGCCAGGTGATTCAGTGCCATCTTCCAGATCGACAAGCAGCCGCAAACGAGATCGAGATGCTGCTCCTTTAGGTGCCTCCCCGCCCCTCGTGGTGGATGCCAGCTGTATGTGACTGCATGTGCCGACACATGTGTGTGTGTGTGCGTGCATATTTTACATATAGGTATATCATGGTATATCTTTATGTATATCCACGCATATACATGTAAATACACATCAGTATGTAAATGCTCCTTCATATAGCTATATATTGTGACATGTTGTGACTTCAGACGGCACGCGGTGATGTTAGTTTGCTACAATCAACCACGCACACGGCATATATACAAACATGCCTACATGTACAACTAGAAGACCTGTATTTGTATGTGGGTGTGTACACGGTGCATTGGTGTATTCTGTCCTGCTGCATACATTGAGGCATGTGTGTGTAGATATATGTGCGCACATGAGGGGTCACCATACAGCTTGCACATGATTGCGTGAGCCTGCACGCCCCGACTTCCGCTGGACCTCCGATTCACAGGGAACAGGATTTACATACCGAGGGTTACAGTCTCGATCGTACCCTGCCATGGATAACGGTTCGAGGCTTCATTCGAGTGCAAGCTTGACGGCTGGTGCTCAGCAGCTGTTGCAGCAGCCACAGCCCCGAACTCCAACCCGTGTGCAGGCACATCGTGTGGTCAAGGGGCTTACATACTTACCTATAAAACCCTTAAGCCCCAAACCCTTAAACCCCATCAGTGTTGTCTTGGAACATAAAACTTAACTTTATATAGTTGTCCTATACTAATATACGAGAAAAATACATATGCATAAACTTTCGGGCATAAGGTTGCCACGATTCGGGGTTAGGATGTGTTGTCTTCCTATAGAGCGCCTGCTTCCTCTGACGCAAACACAGTTGAAGCCCCCCTGCCTTCCCAAGCACATGGGTATGTCGTGTAGTCATGCCTGTATATGTAATCCTCCCCCACATGTCGTGACTGCTTGTGAACAAGGCAGATACCCAGAGGCCCCAAAGTAGTTCCTTTTTGGGGTTCATATATAGAATCCTACTAGGTAATCCCAAAAAGAAACTACTTTGGGGCCTATGGGTAATGACACATGGTGTAGATGTACTGGGCTTATATAATCATGCTTACAGCATGGGCTGAGGGAAGCATGGGTTGCAGGTGTTTCTTCTTCTATTTGGACAGTATGTTGATATACAGCCTTTAGGGTTATACTGTTGGGGCGATTTAGGGCTACATATCGGCCTGCAGGCCAAGACCGAGCGACTTCTAGATGATGCCTGGGATTCGATGAGCCCGGAGACGAGCGCATTGCTGAAGTCGCTGCCTGACACTCCCCGGAGTTTGCAGCTCAAGGCTGAATATTTGCGGAATGCCAACGAGCTTCGTCGAGGCATGGGGTGGGTTGGCTACTCTATTTTTCGCACACATGAATCTAAATTTAAATGGATATTGCATTTCCGAAGGGAGTCCAAGGGACCTTGCAAAGAGAATCGGCTTATAGGGGTCTTTTGAGCTACGTAAGTGTCACTTCCAAGCCTCCGATGTGTGTCCAGGGTTGCAATGAAAACAACCCCTTGAAACCTGTCTTTGAAGTCCTTGCTACACACTTTCATAGGGACCCTTAGGGGTGTAGGGGGAGGGGGGGTAGGGGGCCTTAATGCCCATAATGAAATATAGTCCCCTACACCCTCCCCCCTTACACCCCTAAGGGTCCCTATGACACTTTGCTTGTTTCCCACGAACAACCTAAAAATCCCAATGATCAGTATAGTCAGGTAGTGCTGTGCACTCTTGTAAAGCCATGTAGCCCTCGAACCCATTTTGCAAACGCAAACTTCTGTACGCATACAAGCGAATGTTCCAACAGCTTAATCCCCCTCGTGGCCTCACCATGCAATGTGGAGCTTTCAGCTATCTCGTGGGACCTCCGAAGACGGGGGCAATGCTAACAACCGTGCTTCCACATCCCGCATTATATATATACACATGGTAGGGTCGAACATCTATATATTGAGTTATAAAAGTAACATCATCTACGAACTCCCTAACAACAGAAATGCAAACCAAAACCACGAAGCAATGGAAGTGGTCTTGGTAGTGGTTGGTGGTGTGGTGGTGGTAATGGTAGCTGTGGTAGTATAGGCCTGATGTTTATGGTACATACATATGTATATATATATATATATATATATGTGTAGGGTTATATATAGTTCGAAGTGGGGTTGGTAGGAGTTGGTAGTGGTGCTTGTGCTAGTGGCAGTGAGACAGATGTATATAGTACAAGCAAACACCACCGGATTCTTTGGGGGTCTCGTCTGATGAAAATCTGTGCCCGACGAAAGCCCTGTAATTGTACATCTTCAGGCAATGAACTGTGAGGATCTGATTGGTGCATTACATGAACACTACATATAGCACCTTCTACATATATATACACCATATCGACCCTATATGGAAGTAGGGGTTTGGAAGTTGTAAGGGTTTATGTAGAGTTGACATTTCAGGAGAGGCTCAAACTGCTGATATGGTGGCTTTTTCGCAGGGGTTTCTGGTCTTTGGAAACATCCTTAACTCAGGACCCTTTACACCTGAGCACCGAAAAGCTATAGCCCCTATGATCCCATGAAAAGCTTGATAAAGATAACACCCAACGCCAACGCAGAAGCCCTGTTGTAAAACAACTTAATCATTAGGCCTTTCCGTGCTCTAGAAGAAATCCGAAAGTGTCCATGCAAGCACCGAATTTATGGCTGTCATAACATAGAGGAGCTTGCATGTGGTAGATGTTAACCTTATGTATATCCTATGTCTATCTACCTATGTGTCTATATACACCAATCTACAAGGTCTATCTTTGTATAAACAGACCCATAGATATCTAGCTGTATATGTACACAAAGTAATCATTTTTCTCCATCGAGAGCCCTGGGTGCAGGCTACTCCTCGGGCTCTGCTGGTGGAACCGTTTTTCCACCAGCTGCACCGAACCAGGATGACATCGCGACGCAGCCAGGCATCTTCACACAAGATGTGGCAGCTGGCCCACCACGAGAGTCTGGGATCATGCATGGCTGGTCTTCAGGCAGCTTGACCACCGAGGCTGGCTCCCCGATGGTTGCTGTGAGCCCTCCGGTGCCACCAGCGCTTAGCCTGCAGCCGGGTCAGTTGCAGCCGACCCCCGTGCGAAGTAACGCACCGCTTCCGCAGCTAACCACCCAGCCTTCACCAACCGGACAGCACCTGCAAGCCCCAGCAACTGCTCAGCTGCTGCAGCCTTCGCCAACCGGACAGCACCTGCAAGCCACGACAACTGGTCAGCCGCTTCAGCCTTCGCCAACTGGGCAGCACTTGCCAACTGGACAGCACCCGCAAGCCCGAGCAACTGCTCAGCCGCTTCAGCCTTCGCCAACCGGACAGCACCACCTGACAGCCACAACAGCTGGCCAGCCACTGCAGCCTTCGACAACCGGGCCAGGACAGCACCCGCAAGCCCCAGCACAGCCGCTTCAGCCTTCGCCGACCGGACAGCACTTGCCAACTGGACAGCACCCGCAAGCCCCAGCAGCTGGTCAGCCACTTCAGCCTCCGCCTGCCGGACAGCACTTGCCAACCGGACAGCACCCGCAAGCCCCAGCAGCTGGTCAGCCACTTCAGCCTTCGCCTGCCGGACAGCAGCACCTGCAAGCCCCAGCAGCTGGTCAGCCGCTTCAGCCTTCACCCGCCGGACAGCACTTGCCAACCGGACAGCACCCGCAAGCCCCAGCAGCTGGTCAGCCACTTCAGCTTTCGCCTGCCGGACAGCAGCTCCTGCAAGCCCCAGCAGCTGGTCAGCCGCTTCAGCCTTCACCCGCCGGACAGCACTTGCCAACCGGACAGCACCCGCAAGCCCCAGCAGCTGGTCAGCCACTTCAGCCTCCGCCTGCCGGACAGCACCCGCAAGCCCCAGCAGCTGGTCAGCCACTTCAGCCTCCGCCTGCCGGACAGCAGTTGCCAACCGGACAGCACCCGCAAGCCCAAGCACTTCTGCCGCAGCCGCACACCGTGCCCAACCAGCTGCCGACCCAAGTGCCACTTCTGCCGCAGCCTGCTCAGATCCCCCGTGAATCTGAGCAATCTGGGCTGCAGCCGAGGCAGCTCCAATCGGAGTTCGACGAGGTGTTGTTTGAGAAGGAGCTGGAACAGCAGATGGTGCTCGACAACCTTGCTGAGCAGTTTGCAAACCACAAGCGCAAGTTTACAGCTGACCTCGAGGAAATGGCGCGGCAGAGCCAGGCCGCTCGCCTTCAGCACAACGAATTCCTCAGAGGACTGGATGAGGAATACAATGAGCGGTGCAGGAGGCACAAGTTGGAGCTCATCCGTCTGCAGGATGAGGAAAGGGAGGCAAACGAAAGGGCAAAGGTGGCCAAGACTCGTGCAAGCGACACTGCGGCAGAGACTGCCAGAGGTCTTTTGCAGCAGAAGCTGCAAGCTAAGACGGAGCCGTCTACCCCAAGGGTCAGCCTGGCACAGACTGGCCAGCCTGTGCAGCACCAGCAAACCCTTGGTCAGCCGCTTCAGCCTCTACCTGCCGGACAGCACTTGCCAACCGGACAGCACCAGCAAGCTCCGACAACTGGTCTGCCGCTTCAGCCTTCACCTGCCGGACAGCACCCGCAAGCCCCAGCAACTCAGCCGCTTCAGGTTTCGCCTACCGGACAGCACTTGCCAACTGGACAGCACCCGCAAGCCACCGCAGCCAGCGCCGGCCAGCCTCTGCAGCCTTCAACAACCGGGCAGCACTTGCCAGGACAGCACCCGCCAGCCCCAGCAACTGGTCAGTCGCTGCAGCCTTCGCTTGTTGGACAGCACTTGCCAACTGGACAGCACCTGCAAGCTCAGCCGCTTCAGCCAGCCACAACAGCTGGCCAGCTGCTGCAGCCTTCGCCTGCCGAGCTCCAGCCTACGCCAAGCACCCGCTTCTTCACTCAAGCCATGGGGAACGGCCACCAGCTACAGCCTGCGCCTACCGGACAGCACTTGCCAACCGGACAGCACCACCTGCAAGCCCCAGCAACTGGCCAGCCGCTGCAGCCTTCGCCGACCGGACAGCACTTGCCAACCGGACAGCACCACCCGCAAGCCACAACAGCTGGCCACCCGCTGCAGCCTTTGTCGACCGGACAGCACTTGCCGACCGTACAGCACCACGTGCAAGCCACAACAGCTGGCCAGCCGCTTCAGCTGTCGCCAACCGGCGAGCAAATGGTGCAGGCAAGCCCCACTTCGTTGCCAGCGAGTGCCATGTCAGAGTCGCCTGGCTCCGAGGCTACGGTATCCTCACACGGGGGCCTCGGAAAGGTGTCGAGCTCCACACACCCAGCAGCTTGGCAGTTCCTGTACCGGCTCACGAACACCGTCGACAAGTTCGGCAACAAGAAGTGCAGTGAGGAGATGTGGGAAGCCTGGAGGGAGCCCTCCAAGCGAGACAAGCTCCTTCACGACTTCGTGCACCGTTGCTGGAAGCCGCAGGAGACCCACCAGGAGAACAAGGCAGGTTCCGGATTTGTGCCAACAAGACTCCGAGGGTTAATAGGGTATATGGGTTGATCCTGTAGGGTTATATGTCTACAAAGAGAAAGAGAGAGTTGCTTAAGGGTCGCTGGGCAGGCTATATAGGTACATACAGCTATAAATAAGCTCAGAGCCCTATACCATAAGTTATCGCAAATTGTGTTGTGGATGTCGTGCCTCCATCTGAAGCCCCTTCCTTAAAGCTTCATCCCTATATGGCCTTCAAACCCGAAGCCCCGACGAGCGAGGAGCGTAAATCACAGTTCTAGGAATGTTAGATGTATATCTATATCTATATCTATCTCTATATATATATATATAGTTTTTATAGATTCATTCCTGAAGCTCCTGGTGTCCGAACAACCTTCAAGCCCGAACGCCAACAAACCTTTGAAGGCCAGGCGACATTATCCAACGGAGAGCCCGGTGACAAGAACTGACTATAGCCTGATTTGATTTTCAAGATATTATACTATAAAGGTTTGAATTTATAGTTTGTGTAATTGTGAATGCATATACCGACAGATACAAAAGCTGGTACAAAGGGGTAGACCTGGTTGCCTCAGTATATCTATATAAAGATAGAAGTATGTATATAGATACCTACATATATATATATATATATATATATATATACGTGTGGCCATGTACCATCGCTGCTCTCCTTGGGTACATCCACACCTGCATCTCTCATGAATGGTACCGTAGCATATGTAGTGCACTGATGCTAACCCGTGTGTATGGTCAGCATTCCTATATTTTAACCCGGGCATATACGCTACCCATATATATATATATATATATGTGTGTAATTATGCATATAGATAGATACAGTTAGATAAAAATAGTTTGGTGATGTATATATATATATATATATATATAGGTATGTTTGTGTGTATATGCACGTATAAATATGAATATACATATATAGGTATATATGTATGTGGGTGCGTACATACATACATAAATATATATGTATGCTGAATATGTGTTTATATGTATAAGTTTGTATCTATATGTATATTCAGATGTTTGTTTTTGTTTGTTTACCCAATAAGTAAGTATATTCATATATACCTCTATATATAACCAATTTATCAAAGACTGTCCCGTAATTCACCTGGAGCTCTTAATAAGCAACAATGGTGAAGACCAAGGTGTACCAGTGATATTCACCGCTCTATATATACATACACATATATACCTATGTCTGCATCCCACAGACGCGGCTGGACTGTTTGGTGCGCCTTCGTGCGATGGCGAAGGAGTGGCGCACATGCCTGGTCGGCTATGAGTGGCTGACAGAGCGCGAGATGAGGGAGAACCACAAGTGGGACGAGAGTCTAAGATGGATTATAACACTTGATTTTATAGTGTTGCATATCCAGACATATCAGGTTTCAATTCGATCAACCTCTGGAGCTTGTGGTTCGGGAGGTAACTGGTAACTATATACGAATGGGGTGCATGAAACCGGGTGTATGTAGGATAAACTGTAACAGGTTGTAAATACACTTGACTGTATATATGGTGTGATCAATACGACATTTAGGCTTATATGAAGATTATATGTTTGAGCAAGCTTTGCCACTTGCATTCTCGGGAGGCAACCATGTAGACTTTAAGCGGGTTTGTGATCTTTTCTTGGTCTTTGTATTCGTATGCATGCAAGCATGTATGTATAGATACGTGTGTACAAATGTGTTTCTGTATGCATGCAAGGATCACCATCGCCGGAGCGAAAGAATATTGTCAGAAGAGGAAGCTCTTCAAAAAATGCCTCTATTCCCCCGATCTCAAATTTCTTGTGCAGACGAGCGACAAGGTGGAAACCGGCACATCACGCACGAAGAGCCTCGAGCAAGAACTTGCAGATTCCGGGCTGTGGGATACAGAGTGGTCCGTAGGCGATGTGTTAGGCCTCGATGACGCCACAGAGGGTGCTGGCGAGGGGAACAACAAGCCTACGAAGCTGGTGGAATTCCCTGAACCGGAGGGAAGCGAGACATTGCAAGAGTATCTGGGGCAATACAAAAAAGCAGCTCTCAACAAAAAGGCTGTGCTGAAGTCTACGAAAGAGCGCTTGGTGAAAGACAACGCTGTGGGGCACCAGTGCCTCGACTGGTATGTTCATGCATGCGAGGAGAACCTAAATAAACCCGAAATCAAACCTTGAGGCCTTGCAGCCCTTTATATAAACAAATAAGGCCTTTTCTATAAACCCTAAACTTTACCCTAAACCCTTCACAAACCTTAAAACCGTCAAATGCAACTCAGAACACACCCCTGGGTACAGTTTGGGACTCCATCCAATCGCAAACAACAACATGTCCCTCCCAGACGATTTCAACCCGATCTGTGCCTTATAAACCCGGTGTGCTGCAGGGAGGACCTTCGGTCACTGGAGGAGGTGCAAGGCTTCTCGCCTTATAAGTTTTGCAAATCTGTTTGGCGCTTCAAGGGTTTAGGGTGCACAGGGTTACCGTACAGATTTCAGGTAGCGGGATAATCTTTTCGAGCTAGAACAGGATGCCCGGAACTTTTATGCTACTCACTGCTGAGTGCTTTGTGCACATGATGTGGATGTTCCAGGTTCTATCATGTGGAAGCTGTCAGTCCACTTAAGCCCTGATCCCATAAAGGGCTCCATCTTGAGGAGTGAGATGTTAAAGGGAGGGTCGCAGTATCTCTCTATATAAAGAAATGATTGAAGCTTTATGTGCATGTCTTAGATTCGGGCTTTCAGGTTTGCATCCCGTATGGGTTGCAAGAACTGTCAACATGTAAGGGGTCTGTAGGGTCTATAGGGTAAATAAGCTGGCCCAGTGAAAAGCCCCAAAAGCCCAAACCGATCCCCATCTCGATGCTTGTGGTATGAAGCAGCCCCGAGCTGTGGCACACAGTCTGTGCACTGCTGATGGAATGCATTCTATCTATCTATCTATCTATCCATCTATCTATCTATCTATATATTCAAATAATCTGAGATATACATAACATATATATATATATATACCCAAAGGCCTCAAAGTAGTTCCTTTTAGGGGTTCATATACAGAATCCTCTAAGGTAATCCCAACAAGGAACTACTTTGGGGCCTTTGGGTTGTCTAGGGCGTCGGGTCTTATCAGGATAAGGTCCTTCTGAAGCTTTCATCAAAGCCTTGAGCGGCCCAACCCCTATAAACCTTAAGCCCTATACAACTTATCATCCTATATAATGGTAGAAACCTTTACTTCTTAGCACGCTGAGCCCTCCAACTCGAAACCCCTCCAACACCTTCCTGGAGTGCAGGATTTGTTCCAAGCACATAGTGTTTCCTTTACAGCATCTTCTCGGGAGGAAGGTTTATGCTCTCTCTTGTCGGGATCAACAGTTTATATAGTCTCGAGGTTCAGAGCTTATACGGGTTTGGAAGTTCCGGGTCTTTGTGCAAGGTTTTAAATTACCGTTTTGATGGAGAAGGGTGAATATATATATATATATATATATTGGGCTTGGGGTATATATCACCCTTTATCTACTACTATTACTACTATTATCTCTCCACATCTCTCTCTTCATCCCTCCCTCCCCTTTCTCCTCTATCTCCCTCTGGCCTCCAAAGCCCCCTCACTCTCGCTCTTGTGGCTCTCTCTCTCTCTCTCTCTCTTTCTCTCTGTATATAATTTCTCTCTCTATCCCAAGGCAAGATCTCGGCCCTCTACAGCCAAATCACAGCGCTCGAAGTCACTCCGGAAGGTGCTGAGCTGGGGCCCCACCACTGTTGGACTGCTGTGCATCCATCCTGCGCAAATGCAGTGTAACGACAGAGTGTAGGTTGTTTGGGAGAGCTGCACATGTCCCCAGCTTCTGAGGAAGCGAGCATTTGTGGGGATGTGCAACCAGATCCGACTCGAGCCTCTAGGCTGTTTGCATAGTACACAATTTCAGACATTGTTATTGTTTGGTGGCCAAAATAGTACATAATTACAAATGTTGTTTATTTACGACTCTATTTTGTATATGGATGATACATACTCAAAGCAAAACTACATTTGGGTGGTTTTTGCCAAGTCTTACGTAAAGCTATGACAGCTATATGGCTATATATCCCAGGTGCATCAACTTCGGCAACAAATTGTCGGTGGTGAAGAAGCTTGGGAAATCTTTTCTGTTTGGGGTGGAATTTACCGCAAGTTTATGGGTTATATATATATATAGGGTTTACGGGGGTTTAGGGTTTATTTAAGAGTTTATATAATATATTAGAAAGGGTTCCTTTTGGGCTTTATAGGGCGAAGACCTACGCACTTCAAGCTGGAGCCTCGATGTATGTCTGTGTGACAAGCCCTGGGCCCACATATATATATATATATATATATACACATATTGTATACGTATATATTAAATGATCTTTAGGATAGGACCTGTATGAATATAAGCTTCGAAAACCTATGTAACCTATAAACCTTATATACTCTCTATATATATATATCGTAGAGATGCCCCTGTATTTTTATGTATACAGTACATAGCCATGCACAGTCGATATATGCAGCCCACATAATCCGCAACCGTAGGATCCCATAAAGCACTGTATGCAAACCTTTGCCTGTACAATCCCCCCGGAACCCAGGACATACTTCGCGAAGGCTGCTCCCAAGGCGAAGGCCGCCAAATCCAAGGCTGCAAAGCCAGCGGAGACGGCAGAGGGAGATTGAACTTCGATGGATTGTGATGCTGAGCGACTATGTAGATCCAATATTTTGAAGCCAAGAGGCTGAGGGCCATGTTGAGATTCATAATTTACCAGGCTTCAACCATATGCAAGGCTAGGAACTTGGAGGTCGTGGCACAGCTTGGCTGAGCTACGTCTGGGGACCCATCTACACGACCCTATGCGCTAACGTCCTGGATGCTGTTCCGACAAGACCTTAAATACATTTATATATGCATGCATACAACCACTTGGTGAATGTCTGTTGTGTTGTCCCCAAGACTGGTAGTCAACCCAAAAGCGCTAGCATTAAAGGCCCAGTATGTATATATATACACACACATCTACATACTTATACATATTTCTTGTCTTATGTATCTATCTATATATTTATACTGCTTGTTTATATAACGAAGTATACAGACATACCCTAAGGCCCCAAAGTTGTTCCTGTTTGGGGTTCATATTTAGAATCCTACAGGGTAATCCCAAAAAGGAGCTACTTTGGGGCCCATGGGTAAACCCAATGCCCTAAACCCTACAAGCCCTAAGCCCTGTTGGAATACAAGACCTGAACCATGCTACTTGGGGTCCTCCAGCAGAGCTCGACGGTTTTCCGCTGAGAACCTGGGCAGTGCTCTTAGATGTTCGTGCAATGTTGGGCTATGTTTGGTCATACCGGCATACATGTATATGTACTGTGCTAATGTATGTTGGTATGTCGATGTGGAGTGTGGCAACAATCATTGTTGATTCGGTTTGTTCTTTCGACTTGTGTATATGTATATATCCCTAGCAGGAACAGAGCACTGACGGGCTTGTGTTTCAGTGAGTGTCACGTCAACACTCAAAGGGATGATCTTCGGGATATGTGGCCCTTTCAGGAACGTATAGTTTCCACCGCAGAGCCATACAGTTGTGCCTTTTCCATGAGGATGTTCATTCGTAAACCCTATATGTATGTGTGTATATGCATA
>CAJNDT010005357.1:216329-223511 GCA_905221615.1 Symbiodinium sp. CCMP2592 | reverse complement strand
AAACAACCTTGCCAAAAGCTTCAACTTTTTTATCCTCGCAAGTAAAGTCACCAATTTAACTCGTAAGTAAATACATGGAGGCTTCAACCTTTGTCTTCGCAAGTAAAGCACAAACTTTAACTCGTAAAAGTAGTCTCTTCAACAACAGTCGCATGTAACCACAGTGTTGTGCTTTCTCTCGCAAGTAAACCCAGTGCCCGAACACCGAAACCTGTGTGAGACCCCACAGCTGTAAGGAAGAGCATCGTCCAACAAGCAACAAAATCGAAGCAGGGCCTTGAGCACCTTCTCTCGTGGCACGAGTACGAGGATGAGAATGAGGACGGGCCGATCACGGTCTCATCATATTCCAAGACCATGAGAGAGTCCGGGCGAGTAGCAACTCATCTCGAAGAACAAATGGCAGCCGTGAAAGCCAAGTTGACTGTCCGAGCCAAAAAAGGATGCTAGACAGATTTTGAATGTGTGCAGTTCCGGAGCTGTCGCCTCTATGGGGTGCAAACGGCGATTCTGAGTTTTGGCGATGAGAGAAAAAAGCAACGGCGATGATGAGAGCTTGAGATTTGGCGCTTTTCTGGTGATTTTTACATGTGAGCAACGACGTGTATAACTATAACCTTTTGAATCATGTTGGGGTGTTGGTCTTCGTGACTTTCAGCTTCAATTTTAGAGTATATATAACACCGATGGTGTTGTTGTAGCCTGCTTTGCATGTGTGAGTGCACACATGTGTAAAGCTATACCTCCGAACCTCAAGCATTGAACCAACCATGAAAGTCCATACCTCCAAAACCCTGTGAAGCTCACAACACAACCTTCGTAACCCCAAACCCTGAACCCTCTATAAACCCTTAAATCCTGAACCTTATATATAACCCCTCACAAGATTTGTTTCGTCCAGATTGAGGGGCAGTGGACCGTGTGGTTTAGGGGGTTTGGGTTTTGCGGGGTTGGGGCAAAAGCTTTCTGTTGTTGTTTGTGTAGTATATTTGGTGCCCACACATATATGTATAACTTGCTCACAAGCCTCAGCCTCAATGCTCGGTGTGTCTGACCATGGGTGTCCCGTCCTTATAAAATGTTTTATGGCTATAGCGAACAAACCACTGTATGAAATAAGGCACAAAAGTTCAGCTGGCAACAAACACCAACTTTGCATAAAGGTGCTGTTCTGTTTATTTATATATGGAGAGAAGGTAACATGGAGGATGCAGGGCCCGAGCGAAAGCGACGAAAGGGTGGGGTCCAACAGAGATTGGGCCAGGCGGTGAGTGAGAAGTCCACCTCAAGTTCTTTGCACGATTTGCTGATGACGTATTTGGCACAAGGCCTCCTGTCGGCCTCTATGATTCATGCAATTGCAGTTGCAGCGGCGGCCGATATTAGAAATGCAAGGGACGGGAAAATTCTTCCTGATTTGGACAGGCTCAGCAAGGTGAAGCATGGAAAAAATTTGCAATCTTCTATTGACAACCACTTGGCCCAGCAGTCCAATCTTCCGATGCCGACAGAATTTAATATTCCCTTAGCAGGACAAGTCGAAGGCACGGCGACTTCCATGATATTGCTTCCGCACGAGATTATGCACCACCTTTGGAAGACGACGACTGGATGGATTACTTCTGTGTTGCCTGATGCGGAGGCTTTGCCTCGGTTTTGGAGATCGTTAAATGGACACCCTTGCATGTCAAATCATGCGGTAAAATCGCGAGCTAATTGGATGCAAAGGGCTATTCCCCTTTGCATACACGGCGACGAAGTTCCTGTTTTGGGAGTGGGCAAGATATGGGCTCGCAGTGTTTTGGCTTTTTCATGGGTATCGCTGATGGCCACAGCGGCCGGCCGATCTGCTGCCGATTGCAACCTCTACATTTGGGGCGTTTTTGAGAAGTACATTATTCCGGCTGGCGGCGAGGGGGCTGGGACAATGGAAACTTTTTGGCAAGTGATGTATTGGTCTTTCAACATTCTTTACACCGGTAAATGGCCTGCTCGGGATTGGCAAGGCAAGAAGCAGCCTGGTGTGTTGTTGTATATGTACACATGTGCCAGCAATCTGGAAACCCTTACATTTTAGGACCCTGTGGGAACCCTATAAGCTGTAAGCCTTTTTGTCTTTCTTGATTTTTTATGATGTGGGTCCTGTTTTAGATATGTGACTATATACATACACACCCTATGTATGAGGGCCCTGTTCTCAAATCCAACCCTAACCCAACAGCTTCCTTGATGGTGATGATATATATATATATATACACAGTATATAATATCGTATAAACATATATAAGCCACAAAACCACGGACCCGTGGAATCCCAAAGCAGCACGAACCGGATGTGAGAAAAATCACCACACAGTATACGTAAAAAACACTCTCACCACATGTAGATATATATATGTAGATATATATGAACCTGTCTCACAAGTAAGAAAATGTTTGTTACACGGCACAGAGGTATGGGGCCAGTACAAAGGAGGGCGAACGAGAGGGAACCGACCTATGCGGAGGATATTATGGTGTCCTGGTTCAAATGGCTGGCGACTTGGATTATTATGCGAAATGGCTGGAGGTTCCACGATGGAGCAATCACAGCAAACCTTGTGCTCCTTGTCGGGCCGCCTTCAAAGGACCACTAACATGGATGGACAATCGTGCAAATTCGCCGTGGCAAGCCTCGTGCCTCACCACCACCAACTGGAGATCCCACTGGAATCCATCATGCCAGCTGTATTCTTTACCTGGCTTTTCGAGACTTTGTATCACGATGGACTATATGCATTGTATGTTTTTGGGGTGGATACAGTTTTTTTATGGCTCCGTGCTCAGCATCGTGGTCCACGATTGTTTGGGTGGGAGTATCTTGGCGAATTTGAAATACTGCGACTCCTTCATCAAGAAGTACCAGCGAGACAACGAAACCAGATACACATTCCGCCAGCGACTTCTGAAACTTACAATGATACAACCAAAAAAAGGATTCCCCAAGATGAGAGGAAGAGCTTCCGATATTCAATCTTTGGACAGTGCAATTCTTGCTCTATTCGAAGAGCAAATGGACGAGGGTATCTATCAACACAAGCAAATCCGGCTCTTTTTGCGGTTGAACCTGCAGCTGGCTGAAATATTGGAAGCTTATGGGCCACGGTACGGCTTCTTGGCTTTACCTGAGGCGCAAGCAAACCTGGCTTTCAAGCTCGGTTGCCAAATGGCACAGCTCCACAGCAGCCTGCAAGCCCACTACAAAGGGACGGGGGAGAAGCTCTTCAATCTCACAAGTAAGACCCACTTCGTTTTGCATAGTCTCCTACTCAGCAGTTTTATTCATCCGTCGATGCTCTGGTGCTACAAGGGAGAGACGACGATGCATCGCCTGCAGATTCTATGGAAGAGTTGTTTGGCAGGGGTGAAGCACTGGCATGCTTCCAAAAAGGCTGCCCTCAAAGAGAGGCACCTTTTGTTTCTGCGGGGCAAAGTTGGGCGATCGTGAGAGCTTCTTTTTTTTCTGTCGCGAAAAAAAAGAGTGTCTCTCTGCTATATGTGGTGCTCCTGGTCTTTTGTTTGGGCTTTTGAATCACAGTTGTCGTATATACTGGTGTGGATCTTATAAGCAATCTGCATGGATTCTCTTTGGTTAGTTTATGGCTTTTGGCCTGCGAATTTTCGGAAAAGTCCTTACTTCTGCTGTGGATCCTTTACATGTGGTGTCTGCGATTGCAGAGCAAAACAAACTCATGCCGGTGATTTTTTTAAATCCTTTACATGTGGTGTCTAAGTTTGCAGCCGCAAATATAAGTTCCATGTTTGTGTTTGCATAATGTTTTTATGTGTTTTGTCATGTTTTTAGCTCACCAGAAAATTTACGTAAATTTGGTCATTTTACACTAAATCCTTCGTTTACAGTAAATCAAGCCAAAGTGTAAAATTAGGTAAACAGCAGGGTCAGGGCAACAGAAGGTCGGACAAAAGGCAACACATCCGTCAAGGCAGGAAGAAACAAAACAAAAAAGCACAAAAAAGCATAGACTTGCACAAGCCAGCGACATCCAGGCTCAAGAGTTCCTGCCGATTCTGCCTGCACGACCTCCGAGGCGCCTTGGACAACACTGGCGCGCTGCCGGCGTGCCAGAAGAGGTGCTCCTCAGGCTGGGGGCGTGGCGCCCGGCCCCGGAGAGCTCACGTCGAGCCCCGGCGCCCGGAGAGCAGGTTGGCCCTCCCGCCAGGCGAGCAGGGCGAGCCACTAGAGGCGCCTGGTGGAGCGGAGCCGTGCCAGGCGCAGCCGGTCGGTGCTGGTCGGCGAGCCTGCAAGAGGACGGACAGGCGGCCTTGCCAGAGCTCCAGGCGGAGTCGTTGGCGGACGTTGACGGCGCTATCATGGCGCGCTCCTCTGAGGGACCCTTCCGGTCCAGGGTCCGGACCTGGGTGGACTTCACGGCGGCCTGGGCCCTGCCGGCGTGGCCGATCTCCCTGGACTCAGTCAGGAAGGTCGCGGCGAGCATGCGGAAGGGTTGGTGCCGCTCGGCGCAAAACTACTTCGACGCGGCGGTGACCTACCAGGAACACTTCCGCGGCGAGCTGGTGGACCCGCTCGTCCGGCGGGCCATCCGGCGTTACGCCAAGGCGGTGGTACGTGGCCTTGCGGGGTCCAAGCTCAAGGCGATCTTCCCGGCGATGCGGCTGGAGCCTCTGCTGGACCCCTCGCCGGCGTCCGCTGCGCTGCACAAGACGGCGCAGGGTGGTGAGAGAGAACTCACGCGCGGCAGCTCCGCTGCGCTTGCGGCATCCAGTCCCGGCCGATGTGCCCGGCACATGCTGCACTGCGCCATGTGTCCCGGCTGAAAGCGGCGGGCCTCTGGCACCGAGGCGGGCCCTTGTTCCCGGACGCGGCGGGCGCCACCTGGGCCAAAGGTGCTGCTCTTCCGGCGGGTGCTGCTGGCAGCCGGCGTGGCCCTCACCACGGTCGACCACGAGGGCCAGATCGTGCAGCTGTTCGCCGGCCACGCGGCGCGGGTAGCCGGCGCGGCCTGGCTCGCGTCCAAGGGGGTACCGACAGCGATCATCCAGTTGCTGGGTCGTTGGTCCTCCACGGCGGTGGAGCGCTATGTTCAGGCGGCCCCGCTGGCGGTGGCCCCGGAGATCCCCGGCAGAGTCCTGGCTGGGAGCTACGGCGGCACGTCGGCCACCGATGAGGCTCGGCGAGCCACGGCTGGGGGCGGGGCGCCCAGCCCACAGAGGCTAAGGTGCACCGCCCTGACCCGGCGGAAGCTAGCACGGAGCAGTTCCTGTGGAGGTCAAGGTGCGGCGCGTGGCCGTATGGCATCCGGCGCTTTTTAGAGTGTCCGAGAAGCCGGCGTCCGCCGCTTGGTGCGCCCGCTGTTTCCCGGCGCCGGCTCCGGGGGAAGGTGAAGGTTCACCGACCGAGCCGGTGGACTCACCGGTGGCGTCCAGCTCGGCGTCCGAGTCGGACAGCTCTTCATCGTGAGAAAACAGCTGGCGAAGGCGGTGCATAGTGAGCGGCTGTGGCTGTGCCTCCCTTGCTGGCGGTTGAGTGCATTACCTGCGGCAATAGCTCTCTGGCTCTCCCTTGTCGCCCGCCCTCGGCGTGCCTCCGCTTAGGTCTCCCCTCGTCGGTGCTGCGGCTGTCATGGCGGCTCCGGGCTTTCCCCCAGCTCCTGCGGCCCCTGCGGCGCCCTCGGCTGCGCCCGCACTGGCGGCGACCATCATGACGCCGTTCGTGGATCTGGCGGCGGCGGCGGGGGCTGGCCCTCAACTCACGGCGGCCCGCAACCTGAACCGCACGGCGACGCTGGCCCTCATCGCACACTCCTGGCCAGAGTTTGAGGACCGCGTCGTCCGGCCTTTCCTGGACGGGGTGGAGATCGCCGGCACCGTGCACCAGGCGCCGGAGGCGGAGCAGGCGGTCGTCGAGGCTATCCTGCACCACATGTGGGCCGAGGCGCACAAGCAGTGGGCCACCCACATCGCGGTCCCGGCACCGGCCGGTGACCACGCCGGCCTCGTCGGCGGCTGCCCCTGGAGCGGTGGTGCCGGCCCTTCCCGGCGACAAGCCGCCGAAGACGTTCCCGGAGTGGGGGCCGCTGGTCAAGCGGTACAACGAGGTGACGGTCGCCGCCGGCGCCACAAGGAGAGGGGCCAGGCGATCCGGTTGGTGGACGGCGCACTGGTCCATGACCGGGAGGACCCTTGGACCCCGAGGGGGGTCCTCGGCGTCATCGACGGCATCGAGGCGGTGTGCTGGGCGTGGACCGGCGTGGCCACGGAGAAAGGGGCGGCGGAGTACGCCCAGTGGTGGACGTCGAAGGCCCGGCCATCCCAGCTCGAGGCGATCACGGAGTACTGGGACGCGTCCTCCCGGCGCCTGGCAATGCAGATGCGCCTTCGCCGGATGTTCGAGGAGGTCACGGCGGAGATCATGAAGGACCAGGCGGCGTTCCTGGACATCCTCTCCCGCCCGCGGCCTCCGAGGGAAGGGTAGCGAGGGCTTCAACCCGCCAGACCCGGAGACGGACGGCCCGCCAGGCCCCGCGGCGCCGCGGCGCACCAGAGGTCAAGAAGAACCGGCGGCGCCGCAACAACCCTCGCCAGGCGCAACAGCAGCACCAGCACCGCGGCGATGAGGGTGGCTCGGACAGCCGCGGCGGCGGTGGTGGCGGCTGGCGGCAGAACTGGCGCCCTCGGGGCGACTCCAACCAGCAGCCCGGCCGCCAGGACTGGCATGATGATCGGCGGTGGGCTAATGCCGACCGGGCCCAGTCGTGGCAGGACCGCGGCGGGAAGAGAGACTCCCAGGCGCAGGACGGCGACCGCCCGCAGAAGCACAGGCTCTAGGGACAGCGCGGGGCCCCGCCCGGCGCTTCGGCCGCGCAGGCGGTGGTGTTGAAGCCGGCCAGGCCGGCGCGCAGAAACGGCAAGTACATCCTGCTCTCCCTCTTTGACGGCGTCGGGGCGGCGCCGGTCGAGGACCTCTTCGGTACACCGTGGGCGGGCATGGCGTGGGAGACAGACAAGACTTGCCGGCGCTTGACATCCATCCGGCTGCCCTGGCTCCGGCAGAGGGGCGACTTCACTTGCGGACTCGGCTGGACCCGGCCGGTGAGTGTGTGATCCTCCTCGTCGCGGCGCCCCCCTGCCAAGATTTCTCCCAAATCGGCGCAGAGGCTGGCC
>CAJNDT010005357.1:111329-211329 GCA_905221615.1 Symbiodinium sp. CCMP2592 | reverse complement strand
TGTGGACAGGATACGATTACGAGAAGCCCTGGAAGCTGAACAAGCAGACCCTCTTCTTATAGAGGTGGTGGGCCATCTCCACATCAAAGCCTTGTACAAGATGACAGCCAGCGATCAGAGCTTTGAGATAGCCACACGCAGGGGAATCAAGCAGGGATGCAAGCTTGCACCTTCCCTATTCGCCTTTGCATCCGGGCTTCTCTTTAGGAAGCTCTCTGGAAAAATCAGCCCCCCCGAACTAGTTAAACTACTCACCATGTATGCGGATGACAGCTTGATTCAGTCGCATTTCGAGTCTGAGTCTGGCCTCATTACAGCACTAGGATACTGCGACCTTCTTCTGGATCAATTGGTTGAACTTGGGTTCAAGGTCAATCCGTCCAAGTCAGCAATACTGCTGCAGCTACAAGGCGGTTCAGCCTCGACAATTAGGAAAAAGCTATTTCGCCAGGTAGATGGAGAGAAGTTTGTCGAACTCCCTTCGGGCAGGTTGATATCGCTGCGGTACCAGGTCCCATACCTGGGGGTCATTCTTTCTTATCATGACTATGAAATGAAGACCCTTAAACATCGGCTGTCATCTAGTAAGCTAGCAATGTCAGAGGTCGCCCATGCAGTTAGGAACCATCGAGTCCTATCAGACAGACGTCGTCTGTCAATTTGGACAATAACTGCGTGGGCCTCTGCTCTGTATGCCCTTCACGTGGTAGGTCTGACACAGCAGGGATTGCAGAAGCTCCACTCACACATGATGTACCAACTTAGGTTTGTCCTGCGGAGTTACTCCCAGGAAACGAAGGAATCCAACCAGGAGTTACTCCGGAGAATACGGATCCCTCACGTGAAGGAGCAGCTGCAAAAGAGGCTTACACAGTTCATTAAGAGACAGCAACACTCAGATCCTCAGCTTCTACCACACTACAAGCTGCGCGCTGAGGCAATCAGCCAGGCTCTGGAAGGCCTTGCCATTGACTTTTCCTCTCAATCAGTAGCGGATAAGATCCTGACCTGCTGCGAGTGTGGAGCGTGTCTCTCCGGTACCGGGGCACTCCGTCGCCACCTTAAGAAGGCCCACCCAGATTCGCAGCAAAGCCTGAAAGGACCCAGATTTGATCCCATTTTGCACTCAATGCCAGGGTCAGCAACCTGCATCGCCTGTAGAGCAACATTCCGAACAGTGTTCTCTCTGCGCAAACATGTAGAAGCTTCTACATGTCCTCGTGTAGAGCTCTTGCTTCGACAACAGGAAGAGCTCCCTTTAGAAGCCCAGAACCGGATTTCACTCACAGCCAGTCTACAGTCTGATGCCCAGGAAAATCCGGAAGGAGCAGCTCGAAACCCGGTGTTCCACGATTACCTGATGGAGCACTGTGCACTCTGCGGTCAGGTCCTTGTTGGTCAGAAAGGTGCCAAACAGCACTTAAACAAGCAGCATCCTGAAGTGATGGCCAAGCTTGAGAAAACTCTCCAACCAAGACTTGCTCAGTTCAAGGTCTTCTTTCACAAAGGAGATAGCTGTCGCTATTGCAAACTCCGTGTGGATGCCCCGGGTAGACATGCTCAGCAGTGCGTTCCACTACTGCAGGTGCACGTACTGCAGGAGGTAGCGCGTCAGCAGCTCAGCAAGCAGCCCCGAGAATATACTCGAACAAGGCCCACGACCTCGGCGAAGACAGCCACAAAGAAGCCCACAGCTTCAATGCCAGGTATTCCCCTTCCTGAATTTAGACTGGAAGGCTTTCTCCTGCTAGCCAACACTCGCAACCACTGCTATGCCAACTCAGGTCTGCAGTGTCTGCACTGGCTATCTGATCCCACAGAGGCGCCTTTTCACGAGGCATCTCGGATCAGTCTACTCGCGAGAATCACCCCTGAACACAGAGTCTTCTCGGAGCTCACCACGGGCTGGCTCTTTGACGGAGGACAGCATGATTCTGCAGAGTTCCTGCAGCAAGTGTTTCGGAATCTCTCTGCATCAAAATTTGGACAGTGGGAAACTCGAGCATCAGTTCCAGAGGGTGTGATAGTCG
This sequence comes from Symbiodinium sp. CCMP2592, assembly GCA_905221615.1. Lineage (NCBI taxonomy): Eukaryota > Dinophyceae > Suessiales > Symbiodiniaceae > Symbiodinium > Symbiodinium sp. CCMP2592. The sequence goes on along the minus strand of CAJNDT010005357.1, from coordinate 209,299 downwards.
ATGAAGAAGGGGGTTCTCCCATTCATCTCGCCACGGCGATCAAGCCCAACCTGCAGGACATGCTAGTGGCATGGTCGTCTCAGGAGCGCTCATGTGCTCTCATAGAAGCTGCACAACAGGTGTGCTTAGCCTTACCGAGATTTGCAGGTGAAGCAAAGGATCACACCTGCATTGCCATTCCACAGCAAGTTCAGATTCCTGTCTTCCTAGATCACACTTCCCGAGTCTCCTTCTGTACCTACACAACTGAGGCAGTAATTATTCACCTAGGCATGGAGGCCACTAGTGGTCATTATCGAGCAGCAGTACACAAACTAGAGTCTTGGTATATTGGCGATGACTCTCACCCTCCTAGCCCCTGCACCCTTGAAGATCCCCTGCTGCAACAAAATTGTTACGTCATTTTCTTATCTCGCAGCGCCGTCTCTCACGAGCTCCACGCCGTAGACATTCACCCGAACAATGTCTCTGCAAGAGCTCTTCCAGCGAGCCTCGATGGATGAGAGCTTCTCCTCTAAAAGGGGAGAGGCCGCCCCCTCAGGAGGAGATTCTCCCCTGAAACGCCAACGCGGTGGAGCTACTCCCCAGCAGGGCGGCAAAGGACAAAAAAGAGGGGGCAGAAGCAGGGGACGAGGAAGCGGAGGTCGAGGGAGAGGAGCAGCCAGAGCGCAAAACGGGAACGGTGGAAACAATCACCAGGCACAAGGCAATGTATCGCAAGAGCTGATCAACGCAATAGCAAGGCTGGCGCTCCGACATGATGAACAAATCACAGCGATTGCCTCGGATGTGACATTCGTCTCTTATGTCCGAACTGAAGACCACTCGATCCTACCTCATCTCTACGAGGAATCTCAGCGAATCAAGAACAGTCCCATCGGGATTCCTCCCAGGGCAGCTTTGACCTTGAAGTTTCTCCGTGAACTCAAGGAGAGATTGGTGACTACCAGCCGTGATAAGAGCATACAGGAGCGCCTGCAGAACGATGAGCTGATGACGCAGGACGGCGAATGGCCGTTCCTGGAGTGGAGCCCCACCGATCAGAAGATGACCGAGACGGTGGAAGACCCTCTCACCACGGCTCAAGTCGTGTCAGGCCTGGGGGACGCAATCACTAGAATATCCTCAGATCCGGAACACATCAAGCTCTTCAAAACCTCGCGGCCATTGACCGAAGGCATGACGGGAGGTCCGGTCCGAATCCAGATCCAACTGTCAACCAGGGCGGCCACATCTGAACTGCAGGAAACCTTGCAGTCCTTAATTGGCAACACTGCATTTTCGCTCATAAACGCGGATTTCCAGCGAATGGGAACTCAGCCATCGCCGCTGGTTCGCCAGATTCGCGATTTGCTCTCCTGATCTTCTCCAGAGGACAAGATCTTTTCAGCTCTGCCCCACGAGTGGGCGGGACTGGAACCTAGAGCTCAGTAGAAGCGCATCAAATCTTACGAAGAGGAGTTGCTCCCACTTAGCCCCTTCCCCTAGCATGCTCGTGCCCGTGAGGAGACTGAAGCGTCTTTGACGAATGGCGAGGAGGCCCTCCCGCGGAGCACTGCACTCAAGTTGGCACCGCTTGCATTGCCGCACATGTTCCTTCATGATGAAGCTCTCAGGCTCAAAAAGCTAATCAATCAGACTGTGGTTCTCCTCCTCGACCATGTATGATCAGACGCCAACTCGACTGGCCATGATGCTGCTCCCGACGATCGCAGCGGTGCACTTTCTGCACCAGAAGTCCCAAGGTGTGGAGATACTCCCCTGGGCCGTGCTCACAGAGCTGCTAGAGAGAGTGAAGGGGCTTGGGCTCATCACTAAGGATGAGATCCTGAACCTTGCCGTGGAGATACTCCCGGAAGGTGGGATCCGCAAGGTGCTCACACACCTCCACTCCATATCGGGGATCGATGAATGGGGACAAATCCGACACAGAAGACGAAGAGCCCTGGTTGAACAGGGGATGCAGTACCTCTCTTTGGTTCGCATCCATGCTGGAGACCTGCTTTCCCCAACAAGCCTCGGTTACCACCGGTACGACTTGGAGACAATGGAACGCGAATCCCATATCACGGGATACATCGCCAAATATCTCCCTGCTGAGTACCAAGAGGCATACCAAGCTGATGTGCAGACGTTGAGGTCTCAGTTTTTTGCTGAAGACGGCAGACTCAACCTGGCCTCGGCGACGTGGGAGGTAACTTACAATCACCTCAACGCCGCCACTTCCTGAGCCAAGTGAGAAGAGGAGATGCTCCCTAAGCAGGAGCTCCTGTAACAAAGAGAGGAGTTTCTCCCTCGTTTGGCGTAGAGCTGGTGGAGTTACTCCCCAGGAGTTTTTGAACCAAAGAGTCATAGGTGGAGCTTCTCCCCTATTTGGTGGAGCTTCTCCCCCAACGAGGGGTGTACAGCTGGCGGAGTCTCTCCCTAGGGGTTTTTAAAAGCTTTGAGTCGCTGCCTGCAATAATTCTGCCTGCAATGAGACACACTGACCGAACAGCACTCCACCATCCGTGATGCAGGTCTCCTCGTGGTGGCCTGGAGCTCAGTGGCCTAGGCTTAGCCGCCTGCTTCGAAGCCAGCTTGAGTCAGCTTCAGCCAGCTTGAGCCAAAAACCGCAGCTTTCTCTCAAGACTCAGCACCATGTCCAGACCTGAGTCAACACAGGATCCCTCGTTTCAAGCGGAGTACGAGGAATTCTGTCAGCGACGGGTACGTGAACAACTTCCGCATGTCACGTATCGCAATTTCCTGCGCCAGTGGAGGCGCTCCGCTCGTGCTCACGGCGAAAGCTATCCTGCACATAAAGGAGCCTCTAAAGGTACTGGTGGACAGGAAGAGCAGGGAAGCGGAAAGGGTGGAGTCACTCCCCCTCCTCCTCCTTCCAAGAAAAGAAGTACAGGGCAAGGCGAGGGTGGAGACACTCCCCCAGCAGCAAAGGCCAAGAGTGGAGATCCTCCCTCTGGGGACCCCATCACGGAAGCTGCGATCAAAGTTCTTCAGTCAGCTGGTTATACCCCCTTTCCCAGTCTGATGTCAGACTGTGATGGGAACATCACTGAGCTGAACAATCACCGAATTATGGTGACAGTCACTCAGCAGCTGCGAGATGGTCTCAATCAGGTGGAACGACCCTCCCCGGAGGTAGCCAATGCTCTCCTGGAGACCTTCTTGGCCTCCCGCCGGGGACTTGCCAATGAGCCTTTGCATCCTAAGCTTGGATATCCCACAGCTGAAGAGAATGGGTGGTTTCGTTTTGAGTATTCTTCACCGAACATTCTTCCTGCAGGGGACAGCGAGGTTGCATTCCACGGTACACACCTGGAATGTTTGCATGGGATACTGGCCACAGGCAGGCTACTTCCTTCGACACCTGACCTCTCCGGCACGCGAAGCTTCGAGGCACGACCAGGCGTGTATCTTCACAGGATGTCAAACAGGCATCTTGCTGCCGGCTACAGTTGTCTGGTGAGGATAGGACCTCGGCACATATTCGTGCGGCCCATGTTTGAGGTGGAGGCTGCGCACTCTGGATCGCAAAAAAAGGGTAAGAAAACAAACCAACTGATATACTCCTATGATGCAGTCAAAATCCGAGCGCTGCTACTGCAAATATCAACCAAGGAGACACTCACCTTAGGTGAGTACCTCCGAGAGTGGAGCGGCTTGTTGGAGATACCACTGAGACATGCTCGGGAATCCTTTTCGGCGCTGGGATACGAGCTGCCTGGCGAAGCCTCGTCAAGTGGAGTCAAGGAAGGAGGAGTTGCTCCCCTTCCGTTTCGCGAGCAGGCATCCAGCTCACAGGGTGGAGTTTCTCCCCCGACCATGGCGCCAGAGATTGATCACAGCTCAACAACGCCACGCAGCTCCACTATAGTGGCCTGGGAAGGCCAACCAGGCGATCTAGGGGAATATCGCACTGCCTCTACGAAGCCGGAGAGCAGCTTCTCGATCGAAGTCTCGAAGGCTCTAGCAGCTTCGCTCCGGCACGGACATAAACCCTACCTCAGCGTCACTTCAGCTGGCTGGGCCAAATTAGAGGAAGTCCTGAGATGGCCAAGAGTGCAGGCCCAGCACGCCACGGCAGGCGACCTCCTGGAGGTCGTTCGGAGTAACGAAAAAGGCAGGTACGAGCTGGGCGATTGCCAAGGCCAGAAGTACATCAGGGCTCTGCAAGGACATTCTCGCTCTGATGTGGACTCCAACGAAGTGTTGGAGGAACTCACGGAGGAGATGCTCCCCAGAATGCTGTATCATGGCACGTTCTGGTCCCTGTATGACTCCATACGCCAACGAGGCCTTTTGCCTCAGAAAAAGATTTCCAAGGGTCGCGGCAAAGGTGGACGTGGCAGAGAGGGACGACAGCATGTTCACTTCGTCTCGGATCAGGACTATGGGAGACCTGGTGTTTCTGGAATCAGAGACAGCTCGTCGATGCTGGTGGCGGTTGATCCACGCAGAGCCATGCAGGAAGGGGTGCAATTTTTCCGTAGCAAGAACGGCGTCATTCTCACCCCCTCTGAAGTGCCCCCTTCCGTCATAGAGTACTACCAGAGCCTGAAATCAGGTACTAAGTACGGAGGCGACAACAGGCCGCTCTGATCGTGATGACCCTCACCTAACGGTGGAGACCCTCCTCACACAGATAATGCAGCTGCTCACGCAAAAAATCTGTGTTATGAGGCCGACGGTCACATCAATTTCATCACCAGACAGCAAGTATACCCCGAGGTCGCATGAGAAGCTCCGTGCGAAGTCGTGGGCCCGGATCTGCAAGTGAGTTGTCAGCCAAAAGTCTTCTGTAAGCTCCACTTGCCTCCTCGTACAGGCTCAACTCGCCAGCTGTCTTGAGTGTAGAAGCCATGCCTGAAACACCGAAGAAGAGTGGCAACAGAGCGACCTCTCGAACCCCTCCACCAGTGCGTCGTCGTCCCCATATATCCAGGTCGCCGCCAGCCAGTGACTCCATTCGGGAGTCCGACTCTGAAGACACAGCAGCTCCCACAGCAGCCCCCAAAGCAGCAGGCCCTAAGGGCCCGCCGCCTCCGATGCCTGTTAACCTGTCAGGAAGTGGATCTAGCACAGATCGGACACCGGGACCAGGTAAGGCACCAGGAGTGCCAGCGAAAGGTGGAGTCCCGGGAGGAGTTTCTCCCCTGGGACCACCGCCAAAGGCTGTGACCTCAACGATCTCCCATCCAGGGACAGGAGAGCTTCATGTCACCAGCACAGGTCCGGCAGGAGTTGCTCCGCCATCTACAAATGTCAACAACGGGCTGGAAGCGGCGCCTGGCCTGCCTTTACTGAGTGTTTCATTGCCTCACCGCCTTTACTATAACATAGAGCTAGTGGTTCGTACCGAGCCTTCACAGCGAGGCTAGACATTCTTGCGAGACAGCAGTGTGCAAAATGGAAGTCGCCAATCAGTCAGAGATACATTGCCAATCAGCCAGTTAACTCGCTCATTAGTGCCATAGTCTGCAGCTCGAGCCACTGACGACACGTCCGATTCCAACTTCATTGCTTGCAGCCTTGAGGGGCGGAGCGTGTGCGAGTGCTGTGTTAAGGCACGGCTCGTCATGAAGTGACCGCGCAAGTAGTAAGCAGAGCAGCAGGTCGACCCTCGCAAAGCGTGGACGTCAAGTTTCACCTCAGACAGTATCCTCCCGCTGCGTGTGAATGAAAATGTCGTTGTTGTTGTTGTTGTTGTTGTTGTTGGTGGTGGTGGTGGTGGTGGTGGTGTTGCTTTTGCTGTCATTGTTGTTGTTGTTGCTGCTGCTGTTGTTGATGTTGCTGTCCATGTTGTTGTTGGTGGTGGAGGTGGTGGAGGTGGTTGTGTTGGTGTTGCTGGTGGTGCTGATGGTGCTGGAGGTGTTGTTATTGTTCTCGTTATGTGCTATAGTCATTGTTGTTGTTCGTTCGTTCGTTGTCGCTGTCGTAGTGGTTGTGGTTGTTCTTGTTGTTGGTGTTGGTGTTGGTGCTGGTGCTAGTGGTGGCGATGCCGGCGGTGGTGGTGCTGGTGATGCTTGCGGCGGGAGTGGCGGTGATGGTATTGTTGATTTTGATGATTGAGTTGATGTTTGTTGGTTTTAGTTTCGCTGTTGTTGCTGTGGTGCTCGATAGGTGGAGAACATCATTATCCCCATGCCTTCAGCTTTGACGAACCCCAGACTGTCTTCCTTGACCTATGCTCCGGCTTTTCAGTTCACTGCAGGTAGATATGAGGGACATGCAACACTCTGTTTCCTGGACCACTCTGTCACCAGATGCTGCAGGCAGTCGAGCGGTACCCACAAAAGTACGTGGACTTTGATGGCTGCTTGTCTGGTCTGATCTGTTAGAGATGAGAAGAACATAAACCAATTATGTTTTGGCGCCACCAAGGCGCACGAATCACAATTAACGAGCAGCCAGAAACCTAGTATACACCGTGTGTATAGCATACGAATGCTGTTTGCTGCAAGCTTCCTTCTTGCAGCTCTTAGTTGTGTTGTGGGGGCGCTCCTCTTAGCTAATGAGCAGTCATGTTCATTCAAAGTCGCGCCGCAGTGCAGTACATCGACAAGATTTAGCACGTGCACAATTTAGCTGTTTTAAACGAAACCTGGACTTTTTCGGGGAATCATTTAGCCAGGAATGAAACCGAAAAAGGGTCAACAAGGGGCGAGACTACAGTGCACATGTTGCGGCTGATTTACGGAACCCTGCGGGTTGCCCAAGGGTAAAAGGTTGCTCACCTGGAGGCTACGCACAGGGCTTAAGAACTCAGGGCTCAGGTCTCAGATTTGACGTTTTTCTCTGTCTGGCCGCAACTAGAAACACTTTTTCCTCATCGGCAGAGGAGTCCTGAGCTGTTTCTGTTTGGTTCGCTGGAGTAGTACGTGAGGATTTGTTGGCGAAATTTCCAACCATGCAATCAGTTCTTACGTTATCACTGTGAGGAATGGGAAGATTCAATATAGTGGCTCTTAGTCCTGAACTTAAACATTGTCCAGCACGTAATTCTAGGGTGGCCCCTCATGCAGGCGAAGTATTCCATAGACAAGTTGGGACGGTGGGCTTGTACCCGGTGACGAACGAAAATGTCAAACAACTATATATGTGTTCTACATGTGGGATTTTACAGGGGGAGGTGGGTAGCATATGCATATACGCAGTTATGTATCGGGACCATACATACGTTACATAGGCATACACTTTTAGCCGCCCGAACATCGTTGCAACCGCAGCTGAACATTGCATCAGGCCAGGTCGTGGCAGATCGGGCCTACAACATGCGAGGCCAGCCGGTCTTCCTGGAAGCTGGGGTGTTTTCCCCGTGAGGTTTTTGTTCAGGCACCGCCCTCTATCCCTAATAATAGGCTACTTCACGTGGGTTTACAGGCATCCTGATGGCATCAACCGTTTCCAGCCCCGGTTCTCAGCTTCACACCGGGCCACAGTATCCGTCCCAAAGCACTCAAAACAAATCCAACACGAAAGATGTCTTCACCGTTTGTAATTCACACTGGGTGTGTCCGAGCTCGTAGCTATGGTGTTGAGTCCGACAGACTCGACGGCAGCCAAAAGAGTGTTTCCGAAACTACGAAGTCCTAAGGTAGAGATGCTCCGGCCAACTCTCTAGACCCTGAATCTGAATTATACATACTTGTGGTATCTCATGTGCTGACACCCCATCCTGAAACTTCCCCAACGCAGACCCAGAACGTGAAGAGGCTACATCCGCGGCTCCGGGGGCGGGCCCCGGGCGTTTGAATCAGTCGAGTGGGATCCGAAAAAGCCCAACGTTCTTGCTGCGTCGCGGCTCCCAAATTAGAGGGCTACATTGTTTTTCGGTATGTTATTTCCAACCGTATGTTTGGGAGGTCTATGTATACTTGACCCATTGTATAGAATTTGAATTACCTAGAATCTCTATTTGCTCGGTTGCCGTGCTCCTGTTGACGCTTGACACGAATAAGACGGCAGCAGTTTGCATTCTTGCGGCCAGCGTATCTGTGCTTGAGGTCACCATCAAACGTGACGGCCTCTCGGTCAAAACTGAGACCCGGGTCAAGAAGCGGTCCGTGGGAATTCCGGAAGGACTGTCCCATAGCATGTAGACCGAATGGAGGTGCGAACCGAATCACGGATTGATAGCCTAGCAACAGATGCCTTGGTCGATGTTGAATTTGCAGCACGGACAATCCTATAGGCTTGCAATGAGCCTTTGCTGCAATTGCCCTTGCTGCGACGGCGTCCGCCCGCAGGACGCGATGACCTCTTCAATAGCAGTGAAGTCTACGTTCAGGCCAATCGGTATCACGCGGTTTTCTCACAATCCGCGGAACCTGCCAAAGTCTGAAGTGAAGCCATCTTCAGTTTTGCGAATAGTCCCCAAGTTCAGCTGGTCTCAGCAGGCCCCTTTGCAGCATGTGGCATCGTTGGCTACTCACACTGTAGTAAAGCAAGTTCACGGCTGACATTGTCCCGATGTCTGCGTATGTAGTGAGCGAAATGGCACATCTGGTGCTTCTGTCTTGTAGTGTTTGGTTTCAAACTGCATCCCGGAACTGGTACAGCATCATTGGTGTAGCTCCTGTGATTGTCTACCATAAACCACACCTGTACAAAGCAATATGCAAATATTCCATGTAATCGCAGAAACTCATTTGAGGTTCAGCCAGAGTGACAGCCCTATCTGCGCGCAGCCGAGCAGGAAGTCAGCGATGCGGGTGACAGCGGTCGGGACAAAGTGACGCCCATCCGGTGTGTAAACAAGTGCCGTGATTGCATGTTTGCTGCCAGTTACCCGAAGACTTGCAACTCGACCCGAAAAGCCGCACTGCATTTGCGGCAGAACTTCACAGAAACTGCACCCCAGCTAAAGATGCCATGTCAACCCACGGCAAAGTGTTTGTACCATACATCACTCTGCAACAACTTGTGATTTTCGTCGCCCCATTCCCCGCTCCCGGCAACCCAAGCAAAAACCATGGGAGCCTGCGTGGGTATCCACGTCCAGCTCCCACCTACCCAGTGGTGTGGTCTTTGCGGGTCGTTGTCACCGCGGTGTGTCCGTGCATGGACACTACGTCACTGCATCATACATTTGCAATACCACATCCAAGTGAGGTAATGCTTGATCACTTGCTTGTGCTGCCCGCTTTGGTCAAGCGGTGCTCGAGCTTCGATCCTCGTGAAGGTATCTTTTGCAGGCATATGACATCATCCCAGCCATTGAGAAGTGGAAATGGGACCATCGCGACCACTGTCGCTCCTGATATCATTCTGACATCTTCGTTGCGAAAACTTCAACTGTTACAGGCACGAAATGCGTCGAAGCCGCGATCCACTTGGTCGTTTCTGGACCCTTGCATCTTCGTCGTGGCGAATAGACTCATTGCGGGAGTTGCGGCTGTCGCAGCTGCGTTCCTCTTGAAAGTTGTTGTTGGAGCCCACATCTTAGTCTTCGTCGCGAGGGAAAATGTCCACTGTGACATGCATTGGAGAGTCGGTCGTAAACCTGGAAGAGTATGTGGCTGGGGCCAGAATCAAGCGGATGTGACCTGGTTTGTGTCTGGCACCAAACTACGCCGTGTCATGTGTGAGACTGTTGATGCTGTTACACTGCGGTGAAATCAGGATACGAGAACAACAATAGTTAAACCAGTGAACAGGATCGCGAGGGCAAGCAGCCGATGTCTGTGACGGTACGATTTCAGTTCGCAGATTTCAGTCCGAAGCAATCCCATCTCGATGATCGTTGCCTGCTTTGAGATTCGACAGTGATGTCAAAATCCAAGCAAAATGGAAGTGCCTGCACTCGTCAATACCTCGAAAATATGCGCGCGCACGCACAAACGCGCATGTGGCACAGTGTGCGCCAGGAAGAGTTCGAAACGCCACCCGCCCTCCATCTCCCTCCCTCAGTGGGTGTGAGTAGCGAAGTGAAGTTGCCTGTCCAACGAAGGGGCGATGCTGTACTGACCTTGCTTCCACGGCAGCTATTGGTTGTGCAGAAGTGCCAGACAAACGGGGCGGCATAGTATCTCACAACTCTCCCTTCCCCTCCGCACCCGCCACCTGTCATGCGGTGCGGCGGGGTATGGTGCGGTGCGAGGCTTGTTTTTGCTTGGCGGTTGCGGTATCATCATAATGAACAACAACAACAACAACAACAACAACAACAACAACGACAACGGCAACGGCAACCTCAACGGCAACAGCAACAGCAACAGCAACAGCAGTAACAACAGCAACAAGAACAATAACAATAACAAGAACAATAACAACAACAATACCAACACCACCAACACCACCACCACCACCACCACCACCACCACCACCACCACCAACACCACCACCACCACCACCAACAACAACAACAACAACAACATCAACATCAACATCAACATCAACAACTGTAAAGCAGTTCAGAGCCCACTCAGCGCATGCAGCAGACATGGATTAACCGAGATTCCCACAGCCCTTGCGGATCAAAAGTCCCAGCACGTCTTAGTGTTTTTCATGGTAGCGGAGCCATTGCGCTCCAGAGCGGTGAATCCTTTGTGATACCGCTCGGGGACCGGACCCAATCCCCAAAGCTGCCACTCCGCCCCTCCGTTTTCTTCTTTGCTGTTTGGCCCCAGGACTGCCCAACAAGCGCCGCCTGGGTTGGACCTAGGTTGGCTGTCTTCCTCGTTGGCGTTGGTCGCTGGCATCGAGGGCTACCCTTTGAGGACTGGAGCGTTGGTGCCAGGGCTTTCTGCCCCGCACCAATGGCGCAGCCTTCTGCGGGCGCCGTGCCGGAGGCCGAGGTGGAGGAAGCAACCATGCAAGATGGAATGGCAGCTGGGCCCGTGGTCGACGAGACTGCGGAGAGAGCGGCAGCTATTGCTGCTGAGCAGGTGGCTGTGGCAGCCAGCCTGCAGCGACGCCACGACCAGCTTATCAGGCTGGTGCAGAAGCCCGACCTCTACCGCCCTGAGACACGAGACCAGGAGACAGAGCAGTGGATGGACTGGAGGTTCGCCTTTGTGTCCTACCTTGGCGTGGTAGACGCCCAGTTTGCGGTAGAAATCGAGAAGCTCGAAGCAACGGCGAACTCGAAGAAGGCGATGGTGAACATGGAGCCGGCCACGCAGGTTCGCTCACGCGAACTATATGCAATATTGCTGTCGTTCGTGAGGAACAGGCCGGCAAAGTTGGTCCGGGCGGTCCCCCAGAGCAACGGCTACGAGGCTTGGAGAGTTTTGACTTTGGAGATGATGCCCTCCAGCCGCCAGAGACAACTTGCGCTTATCACGCAACTCACCTCCACCCGGCTGGACGGCACCAAGTCTCTGGGCGAGCAACTTGGCAGATACGATGAACTTGTTCGAGAATATGAGCGCGTGTCGGGAGGAAAGTTTTCGGAGGACCTCAAGGTGAGCACTCTTATTGCAGCCGCGCCGCCGGCGCTACAAGCACAGCTGCGCATGAGCTTGGGGCCTTCGACCACCTATGTTTCAGTGCGTGAGAAAATCCTCCTGTACGAGCGCTCCACGGCCAAGTGGCACACCGCCACTCCGCTGGCAATGCCCTCCTTGAGTTCCTCCTCGAGCGGCCCTGCCCCCATGGAGGTGGACCGCGTGCAGGACAAGGGCAAGGGCAAGGGCAAGAAGAAGGACGGCAAAGGGACGGCCCAGAAGGGCCAGCAACAGCCCAAGGGAAAGGGCAAGCAGAAGGGCAAGGGCAAAGGAAAGGCCGCAGCAGCCGAGTGCTGGAACTGTGGCAAGAAGGGCCACTACTCCAGAGACTGTTGGCACAAAGGCAAAGGGCGCGGCGGCCAGAAGGTGAACCAGGTGCAGGAGACCGAGACGGCGAGCAACGCGGGTTCTACCACATCGGCGGCGACTACTACCACTACGCCGTCGGCGTCTACGGCACCTACCGCTGGAAATGGCCGAGCCGTGCGACTTGTGAGGATGATCACTCCTCCGTCTGCCCCCATCCTAGAGGTCTATGAGATGTCGGATGGTGAGATAGAGGAGCCCTGCGAGTGCGCGGTCCGGGCCGTGACCTACCTGAAGTACAAAGGGAAGGTTGCCCAGCAGAACGGGTTCGATGAGGGCGAGCCTTGGGAGATCATTTTGGACTCCGGGGCTGACGCCTCTATGGTGCCAGAGTCCCTGCGACACCTGGGCCAGGATGCCAACGACCGCGTCCCTCACCTTACCGATGCCCAGGGGAACTCCATCGCCAGCCGGGGGATGAAGAAGTACGAGTTCCTTCTTGAGGACACCAACGGCCAGCAGTACCTCATCCGGGAAACGTGTGTGGTTGGCCCGGTGCGCTCTCCTTTGCTGGCCGTGGGAAAACTTCTGAGAAAAGGCTGGCAACTTACTTCGCCAGGAGGACCTGGGCACCTGCACTTGGAGGAGCCTTTTGGAAGGAAAACCCCAGTGGGGTACAAGAACCACAGCCTGGTGGTACGAGGCCACATTCGGGCCCTCACCGAGGTCCCGCGGACTTTGCCCCCGAAGGTGTGCAGGAGCACGTGGGCACCGAGGGCATGCACACTCTTGAGAACGGCTGGCGGATGCACTACAGCAAGGAGGCCAAACAGCTTCTTGATGGACGCGAGTGGTTCGATGGGGACTACTGGTGCTGCCGGACCACTTTTCTGCAGACTGCGAGCGGGAAGTGGTTGCAAGTGGAGAACAGCGCCGACTATACCTATGAGGCCAACCCCTACGGCACCGTGTCCATCTACCCTGTAGCCCGGGTGACTTTGTTCAGCATGACACCGTTCAGCTCTGCCAGTTTTCCCGGCGGCCTCGAACCGAAACCTTCCGACAGGTTGCTGTACGAAGCCTCTCCTGTGGAGGAGGCCGGCCCAGGAGCAAGCTCGTCCCAAGGGCCAGCGAGTGCGAGCCAGGCCCAGCGGGAAGAGCCGGCACGAGAGGACGTGGAGCCGGGCACCCAGGACCCCGTGGAGGACGAGGAGATGGGCGCACCGCCGGCAGGGCTTACGCAGGAGGAGCTCGAAGCCTATGTTGAAGGCGGTTGAGGACGATTTGGTCCGGGAGCCGGCTGGCCTGCGACAGCCCGACGAGCCTCCAGATGATGAAGCCCAGGCCCGGCACCGTTTGACCCACGTACCGTTTGCTTCGTGGTGCCCAGCCTGTGTGAAGACGCGCAGCCGAGATGACCACCACCGCCGAGCCAACCAAGACCACAGTGTACCCGTGGTGCAGGTCGACTTCTACTACACCAAGGTGGACCCCGAGTCGCGGCCGGGCCCTGAGGCTTTCCAGGAGGCTACCAATATGATTGGCGTGGACCTGGAGACGAAGATGGTGCTCTCAGTTCCAGGCCCCGAAAAAGGGCCGAGTATGCTGAGGCGAGCCGCCGAGGAGCTCACGAGATTTACCGTGAGCCTCCATGCCGAGGACACCGTCATCATTCAGTCCGACGGCGAGCCCGCCATCAAGGCAGTGGTCCGGGCAACAGCGGCAGCGAGACAGCGCCTCAACAAGAAGACGGTGCAGCGCACGACACCAGTTGCTGCACACGCGTCCAATGGGGGCGCAGAGCGCGCCATACAAACAGTCCGGCGTCTTGGGAACTGTTTCGCGGAAGCCTTCGAAGAACGAGCTGGGAAGCTGAAGGTCGGCAGCCATGTAAGGGTCTGGGTACAGGGACACGCAGCCTTTGTTTACAACAGGTTCCACCTGCTCCCGGGCATCAGCAAGACTCCTTTCGAGCTGGCGCACGGCGGGAAGCAGTTCGACCAGCGCCTCTGCGAGTTTGGGGAGACGGTCTACGGCCGAGTCGTGCGGAAGTACAAGGGCGAGGCGCAATGGATAAAGGGCGTTTGGTGCGGGATCAACCCGCACAGTGGGGCGCACCGTATCATGAGTGCGGTCGGCCACCTTGAGTGCAACGCCGTTCGCCGAGCAGCCAGCCACCTACAACTCAAAGCTGAGGAGATTGATGCCGAGATGTTTGGGCTGCCTTGGGAGCACGGTGTGGTGGAGAAGAAGCGGCAGGCAAAGAGGAGGACAGCGCCCACAGCCATGCCGGCGGTCCTCATGCAAGAAGACCCTGCTTCTTTGTTGGCACCACCCACACCAGCAACACCCGGAGGCTTGTCGCAAGCGCCGGCCACCCCTGCACCAGAACGGGCCGAGCCGAATACGCCAAGGCCCGCTGGACCTGCCATAGGAGCACAGCAGGACGAGGCCGGGAGCGACCCAGAAAGCAGCAGCAGCAGCAGCTCTGAAGATGAGTTGCTGGCGGCAGCGGATGCAAGCCCAACCGGGCTTAAGCGGAAAGCGGCCGAGCAAGCAGCCGCCAGTTCGAGAGCCCGAGGGAGAACCCTGGGGGAACCAGGAACTGGAACAAAGCGGAAGCCCAGCCCAACCCCAGAGAAGGAGGAGAGTGAGCCCAGTCATGCCATCAGGCTGGTGGAGACCGTGGACGCGCAGTGGCACGAGGCTGCGGACATGGAGGTCCCGGCGGGCCCCGAGGAAACCGAGTGGGAGGTGATAGGCGGGGACGCGTTCAGCAACGACGCCGCCAAGGACAACAACAACAAGTTCAGCGACTTCCCGCCGGAGGTCTCCGAGGAGGACCTGGAACAGCTTGACGCCGAGGCTGGTTGGAAGAGGTGGCCAGGCTCGAGAAGATTGGGGTTCTGAAGGAAGTCACCGACGAGCCGGCCGGAGCACCTCTCCACGATCTTTGTGAAGGTCTGGAAGCTTGGGCCTCAAGGATGGTTCCGCCGAGCACGTCTCGTTGCCAGGCAATACCGGTGGGCCAGCCACATGCAGGATGATGAGACCTTTGCTCCCGCATCCGTGGCGCCTCTCGGGAGAATGGTGCCACTTATGGCGCTCACCTGGGGCACCCCGATATACGTCCTAGACGTAAGGACGCCTACTTGACGGTCGACCAGCCGGAAGACGAGCCCGTGACAATCAGCTCGCCAGCGTCTTGGTTCAAGAAGCACGGCGAGCACAAAACGTGGAAGTTGGGCAAGGTCCTCCCCGGCCAGAGGCGCGGCGCCCAGGAGTGGTACAACAAGTTCAACGACGACCTCACCAAGAACGCCCTGGAGCCCATGATTGAGGTTCCCACTTTGTACCGCTCCCTGGAAGGCCGCTTTGGGGGACAGCTCCACGTGGATGATATGATGTCCACTGGGGACGACGAGGTGATCCAGCCGCTCCACAAGGACCTTTCGAGCAAGTACACGGTGAAGATCGCCGGCCCCTACCAGAACCCTGGGGATGAGTTCGAGTTTCTCAAGAGGAGGTACCGCATCGAGAGCGACCTCAGCATCACCGTTCGGCCAGCTATCCGGTTCTACTACGACGTGTGGGAGCTGACCGACAGACCGAAGACCAGGTCAACCCCGGGCCCTACCGAGCTCATGTTCCACAAGGACGATAGCGACGAGCTTTCGAACCCAGAGGCCACAAAGTACCGCACCGTTGTGGGGAAGCTGTTGTATATCAGTGGAGAAAGGCCGGACGCGCAGGTGGTGATACAGTCCAAGGCCAGCAGCCCCACCAAGACCTCAATGAGAGTGCTTTGCCACCTTTGCGGGTACCTTTGGGCAACGCAGGGCTACGGGATCAACCTGCGAGTGCACACCGGTAGCTCGATACTGCGGTCTGAGGGGGCGCCTCCGAGGAGCGGGCACAAAGACCCAGCTGCGAAGCCCGTGGTCGAGGCGATATCGGACTCGAACTTCGCCAACAGCCACGAGACGCGAAGGAGCTTGAGTTCAGGCCAGGTGTACTACGACGGCGCCCTGGTCTACTCCTTCGTCAGGGCACAGAAGGTGGTCACGACGAGCTCTGGCGAGGCCGAGCTGGTGGCGCTGACGCAGACGGTTGGCGAGGCCGTGTTGGTGCGGAAGGCGGTCGCGTTCCTGCTGGGGCGCCGACCTGAGGATGTTGACCTGACGGCCCGCACCGACAGCTCAGTGGCCCGAGCCATTGCATCTCGCAATGGGATCGGCAAGGTCAAGCACCTCTCGACCTCATGCCTTTGGCTCCAAGGTTGGGTGGCAAGGAAGGAGCTGAAGATCTCCGCCATCCCGACCGAGATCAACCCCGCTGACCTCGGCACCAAAGTGCTCACGGCACGCCGGATGGCCCTGCTACTGTTCATCCTCGGGATGGTCGGCGACAATGGCCAGAGGATTGGAGAAGAAGAGCACCAAGAACGGCGAGCACGACGAGGAGGCCAACATGCAAGCGTGCTTCGGCTTGCGCAGATGGTGCTGGCCATGCAGCTTCAAGGGTGTGCCGCTGTTGAGGGCAGCGGGCAGGCCACGAACGACTTTGTCGAGCAGTTCTTTCTGAAGCTGCTGCTCGCTCTTGAGGTGCTCAATGGTGTCCTGCTGGAGTACCCCGCCGCGCTTGGATTGGTCGCTGTGTTGTTGGTGGCAGTCGGGCTGTGCTATGGAACCTGGGGAAGGCCCCTTGTGATCAAGGTCGAGGTGACACGGCATTCGGGGCTTGAGTCGGCTACGGTGATGTCGTGTGGATCCCGACCCAAGGCCAAGGCACAGAGCACAAGCAGACGAGGACCAACAAGCAGCCCACGGGGACCATCAAGCAGCCCACGGGGACCAGCTGGCAACGCACAAACAGGAGGTAGCGGACAACGAGAAGCAGATCACGAACCACATCAAGGAGCAGATCACGAACCACATCAAGGAGCAGATCACGAACCACATCGAGCAGATCACGGACCACATCGAGCAGATCACGGACCACATCGAGCAGATCATGGGCCACAGAGGTCAGAACAGAGGCACAGTCGTGAAGTCGTACAAGGGGAACCGAGCAGTTCTACAGCCACCGGAGGGTCAGGACCGATGGCACACAATGGCGACGGGTCTCTCCAGTTCCTGGGCACAGGTGCGAACCCTGTGCGACCGGCTGCAGAGGCAGTGACAACAGTTCCCAGGCGACCCAGAGGGCGACTCGTGCTGGCAAAGGGCGCTCGACAGGACCCTTTGGACCCCAATGGTGAGGCCCTGGTGATGTGGCGCTACGACAATGTGGTCTATGCGCCCTCGAGGGGATATGCGTTTCACCTGCCTTCGTGCAGGAATGTGCAGGGCAGTGCCAAGACCGTACGGCGCTGCACCTTGCAAGAAGCGATTGAACGCGGCTTGCAGCCCGGACAGTGCTGCACCGCGGGTCGCTTGGAGATGGTCGAAAATCGACCGTAGAAATCCATGCCTGAGGGGGCGTGTAAAGCAGTTCAGAGCCCACTCAGCGCATGCAGCAGACATGGATTAACCGAGATTCCCACAGCCCTTGCGGATCAAAAGTCCCAGCACGTCTTAGTGTTTTTCAACAACAGCAACAACAGCAGCAACAACAACAACAGCAACCGCAGTAACAGTACACTAGCAATAACTGACAATAACAATAACAACCACCGCCACCGTCATCATCATCGCCATCAGCACCATTATCGCCAGCACCATCATCATCACCATCATCATCAGCAGCTTCTTCATCTTCATCACCATCAGCATCATGCTTGGTGGGCTCTCCTCCGCAACTCCCTTTTGGCGTGGTGTGGTTCGGGGCTTAAGTCTGCTCTTCTCGGGCTCTTCGATGTTGTATCTTAATGCGGCAGGCAGACGCAGACGTGCGAAGAACGTGTCAAGCCCGAGCACGGTCGAAGGGGCTAGGATGCTCCGCATGGCAGCAATCGGGAGGGCCGGAAGAGGGTGGTGGCTGGTGGGGCCGGGCAACGCGTCAGCCTCTAGATGGCTTAAGTCCCTATTCTGTTTGCTGGGTGAATGCTAGTCTCAAGCCTTCCATGCTGCCCTTATTTTGCGATGCCGCGCATTGGGACTTCCTTCGTGTCGGATCGCGACAGTGATGCTGGGAGTGAATGTGTTGACGGTGTAAGGCTTGAGGCTCTTCAGGCTCCATGCTTCTGAAGAGTCGTGGCAGGCTGTACAGCTAAGGTTCAAGAAGACCAACGACTCAGAAATATTGGTCTTACAGCGCTTGGATACGCTGCTGCAGTGTTGCGATGCTTGCGTTTCTCCTCAGATTCGATGCACGTGCTTGTGCTGGAAATTCTGAAAACATCTAGTTGAATTCGCGACAGTTTTGCTACGAAGGCTGGCGATGATGCTGTTGCAATCTCATGCAGTTCGATCATTGTCCTTTCAGGAGATTTTTCCTCGCCTGGACGGTGAGTCTGTTACGGACTTGGACAAGCCGTCGGTCATCTACAAGTACAGAGGCCTGTGAAGTTTAGCACGGAATGTGGTAAGGCAGGTTCTTCGGTTCGAGAATGATTTGTCGGGGTCCTCTTTAGACCATGGAGGCTTGTGAAACCAAGTAACAGGTCTTTTTTCCATCACGGGTAAGGCGAAGGGTTCATTTCATCAAGTGTGGGCAAGTCAACTGCGGGGCAGTCTAGAGTTTGTAGACTTTATTTTGGGGATTCGGGAAGTCGGCAGCTCGTGGAGTGCACGGCATGAGACGCTGCCAGCGTAGTCCAATGCCAACTGTCCGCTTTGAGAACGGAAGAATGCCGCAGATATGCTTCAGAATGCTTTGAATGATAGAACCCTGTAGGGACCTATAGGGCCCGTGACATGTGTATGATCGAAGTCTATTCGGTCATGTGGCTTTGCGTTCGAGATGCCCATTTCAGTGGAGCCCCTGACTTCGTGAGTTTTCTCGATGAAGGCTGGACGCAGGCCGGTGGTGGTGCTGGTGGTGGTGCTGGTGCTTCACCTGACAGTGTGGGAACATGGAGTTCTTATATTGGCCCACTAGGTGTAAAGGGGACTTGGTTCACTCTGCAGGCCCACTCGGGCCCTGTCTCCGGGAGACGCCGAATACATCGTATAAGAGTGTGGGTAGTACACTGTAGGGGTTAGATACCTCTTCCCACCACAGTCCATCTTGAGCAGCAGAAGGGTGCTTCTCCTGGATCGGGGGTCTGGTCGTGATAAATTTGTGGTGTCATTTTGTTTACACACACACACACAGGAGTGCATGTTCTCATCCGACCCGCTATTACGCAGCAATCCGCGAATGTACGGAATGAGCCTTGGCTACGTATGTGGGGTAGAACTATCGCAAGATTACGATTTCTGCGATGAACAACTACATGAAACAGTTCATCTGCAGAATCTGAACGATGAAGCTGGTTTGCACACGCCTACCTGAGCAATTGCCGTCAAAGCCTTCATTCAGCCACCGCAGCCAATGGCAAGTTGTGATTTGACAGGTGTTCTGACTCGGCAGCCGGATTCTACGCTGTCACCGAACATCAAAGCGCTGTAGTACAGTGACACAGTGAGATCTCTTCATGGCGGAGCGCAAAATGTGCCGCAAGGTCTTTTTTTCAGGTGTTGTACTTGCATGGAGGCAGGGGTCTCGCTTGTGTCCAGGAGCAAAAGCTGGTCATTTGGTGGGATGTGTCTGTGATTCTGATCATTACCTGTAGTGTCAACATTGCCCGATGCAGCCGACACTGCAATAAATCAAGCTGAACTCCGAAACATGGATGTCACCGAGGCCTGCACCAATAGCAGCTGACTACAACATTGAACATTCATGTCGAAGCGAAGATGCAGATAGCAACAAGGTCAAGCCGATCGACCAGCCATCTGCTTCATAAATACGGGATCAGACAGACAGATCAGCAGAAGAAGAAAAATCGCCGTTTCAGTTTGGAGCCTCCAGCACCAGCATCCGACCTGGCACCAGTGTACTTGCAGCAGCTGTTGAACTGCATCAGCAGCCGCAAGGGAAAACCGCAAGAGCCATGTCATACTCAGAGAAACACCTGAACTTTCCTTGTAACATCGTCAAGACGTCGGCGATTGTAAGCAGGGTCATCATGTTTCAGTGTCTGTACCCAAGTGTCAATGAGAGCAGGCAGGCTCAGAATTTGGGCCGGCGCAATATTGAGTCTAAACGTCGCTCATGTCGACGGATGCCGATAATCAGCATGAGGGCGGTGGTTGTGAAGATGATGCTGAGATGCCTGGAGATGCTGCATTCGCGATGTGAACAACACAGGCAGTGATAATTGGCGATGGTAAGGTTGGTGAAGATTGGGATGCTGATGAGGATCCTGCTAGTAGCGCTTTGGGTGATACTGTCACCGAAGATGACGTCATTGTTGCTGCGGCGGTTGCTGCTACTGACCATGTTACCATAGTTATGATGACTGTGTCAACTTCATCCCTATGTTGGTGTTGCTTCGTAAGGATTTTGACGGCTACGTTGCTGCCGAAGGTGTTATGATGTATTATGTGATTGGCAATCCATATGGGCATCGTCATTGCCGTTTATTAACTTGAGGACGAATAAGCGCTTGCCGCACCACACAGGCGTGGCCAGTCCGAGTAGAAGGTGCATGCATTTGAGAATTTACCTCCTTCCAGGGATCCTCCCTACCATGGCTCAAAATCCGGGAATCTGAGCCTAAGAAACTGCCTCAAGCTTTGACCTTTTACAGTGCCAACAGAATTGTGGAGGCCCCGACGTGGTTAGCGGTGCCTTCAACTTGCTGCGATCATTAGCCGACCAGGCAGCCCGGAACGGAAGAGGTTTTTCCTGCAGGCCTTGAGCTTGAGAGCGGAATGTGGATGCTTCGGATTTGCTCGCGCAGCGCTAGACTTTTCGATTTGCACATTTGGCCTCTGATCAGGAGACAACTTTGAAGGTATGATCCAAAGCTTGCCTTGGGAGCATATGCGTTTGTCACATGCATGATTGAGTTTGTGGTTGAAGCTTCGCGGAGTGGCCGCGTTTCCATCTCGAAACTCCTACGCAAACTGAAGACACTGGAACCTCAATACTCGTGGGACGTGACTCCCCCAGAGTCAAAACTGAACCAGCTGTCAAAGGCTTGGGGGTTCGGCCTGCTTTGCCTCAACAGACGGCGAAGGTCCGGTTTTTTATCGTTAATCGCTACGCAGCTGCATCCGTGCCTCAGGGGGTCGAGGCATCGCTAGAGTATTGCTCTGGACCTGGGCAGGCGTTGCTTCACGAATTTTGAAATCGAAGCTAGCACCAAAGCTGAAACCCTGACATCATTAAGGCTAAAGCCATGGCTGAAGGTCGTGCGGCCACCAGATGTCAAGGAGAAGTCGGGGCAATACCAGCACGGGGCGCAGTGCAGGGCAACGTCATGAAGTGTGGTGCGTAAAATCTCTTGGCACTTGGCATCATGCTTTGCTGCAATGCATCCCTAGTACAGGGCTAGTATCAAGCAGCGTCAGATTGTATCTGTGTTGCACCCGTGCCTGGAGACTCCTGAATTTCGAGGGTGCTCATGGATGACTGCAAGCCCATGGAAAAAACTTCAGTATCTCGTAAATGGCTAGCACGATTGCTCATTTGTTTCGTATGTCCTGGGGTATTTGTGTATGTCTTGTTGTTTTATACTGCTCGGTTCTTGCAGTGTCTGCTTATTGGCTTGGTTGTGCACATGTCTAAGTGTTTGTGTGGACGCAGTCAGTGCAATGGTGATCACTGGTGCATGTTCGCAGGACCGTCCACCATGTGCATGCATTCGCGATCGCATATTTTGTGTTCGTTTGCGTTTGTTGCGCGAGCTTGCTTGCGAGCCATCTGGCCCGCGATGCATGTGATTATGTTCGAATGTAGGTATGTCGGAATACATAACCTATGCTTGTGGCCAAGGAATCAGCTGACGTCCAGGTGCCAATGCGCACCCACAAGATTCAACTGTCCCAGCCCAACAACCCTACAACCGAAATGGCCGACTGATGCCATCCTTCATGAATTACAAGCTCCCGAAGCTTGCACCTGACAGTTGTTCAAGGCCCGGGGAACTCCTGACAAAGACAATGAGCGAGGAGTCTGATGCTCCTTGGTTGATGCAGTGTTTGTCACAGACTCGTTACAGCCGCTTTTCCATTGCCATTAGTGCCCTGTTTCACTATGCAAGCGCTAAAGCAGTGCTAGGTGTTGCTGCGGTGAAATCCTGCCCTGCTTTGACATGAACAGGATGTTGTTATTACGAGAATTCCTCCGATGCTCAGAAACATCCGCACCATTACCAAGCGTGCGACTTGCTCTGTTCTTACGTTGAGAAGGCGGTGCCTTCGCACATGTTCACACAGTGCATGAGCATGCCTTTATGGCGTTGTGGGCGTTTCGCCACAGCTGGAGCAGCGTGCTAAACGACAGCAGTTGTTGTGAAGGCGCGCTTGGCTTACCTCTACAACTTGCTGAGGCTGCCCTGAGTAGTGCTTCCAGGCAAACTGGAAGCACTTCTGGGGCACTGTATCCACTTGGCCTCTTTGTCGGAACTTCAATGATCTACCGACAAGACGGTGGTCCACCGCTCTGTTCCGATACCGGAACCGAAACCGCAAAACACAAAGCGCACGAAAGCATTACGCCACTTCAAGGGTGGAGGTGATTGCAAACGTGTCATGTTCATTGCGGACTAATTGCTACGACTCCAGCCTCATGCGGAGCACCAGCCATACACAGCTCGTGATGCTTTGTTCGAGCTGCATGCGTGATCAAGCTGGGTTTACAGCTTTCCGAAGGCATCATTATCAAGTCCTTGTTGAATCATGGCCTTCGATTGGGATGGTGTCTCGACTGCGTAGGGCAAGGGATTATATTGTATCCTCGATCCTGCACCCCCACTTTCGGAGCCCCAAAGACTGCACAGCAGCGAATGCTTCATCCCTTGCTGAAGCAGTCGGAAAGTTGTCGCAGGTTCTGGGTGTCCAGAGGTTGGCAGAACATCGTTTAACATCACATAGCGGAGGAGCAGATGGAGCGGAGACCGAACGCAAATTTCCCAGACACCAAGACATCGGCGTCTAGTTCATGGCAGCTTATCTCGTTTCACAGAAGACGTTATGGAATGCGCTCAGCGCTTGAAATATACAACCCGAGCAGCTTGCCGTGCTTAACCGGGCAGAGTTGAAGAAGGCGATTGATTCATAGACCGATGCTCTAGACCACGATGCACCTGGACGTCCAACAACCACTTCGTCATTCGTCGGCCTCGCGATGGGTTGCTTGGAGTTCGTGAACGTTGGTATGACTCGATGCAACCCTCGGACGAGCCTACTGCATTAATCGTTGTGGTCTTCGTAAACGATGGCGGTGGTTATGGTAGTGGTGGTAGTAGGGGTAGGAGTAGCTGCGCTAGTCGTCGCCATAACAGTGACAGAAGCCGCAGAAGTGTTTGAAGTAGCAATAGCATAGCAGCAGCAGAAGTTGCCGTCATCGTAGTGGGAGAAGTAGCTGGTGGTAGTACTAGTACTAGTACTAGCAGCAGCAGCAGCAGCAGCAGCAGCAGCAGCAGCAGCAGCAGCAGCAGCAGCAGCAGCAGTACCAGCATCCGCAACAGCAGCAGCAGTTGTTGCAATAGTTGTCGCTGCTGTTGTTGTAGCAGTAGCACTAGCATCATTTTTACACTTACTATTATCCTTATGTTGTTGCTGCAGCAGTAGCATCTATCGTACAAGTAGTGGCAGGAGGAGCCGGAGGCTCCTTACCAGTTACTAGTCAAAGCTTCCTGCTTGTACGACTTACCATTTCTGCTATCACCATCTGCGACTGCTACTAACGAAAAGTCTTCAAGCAGTGCTTCCAGCTCGTACTCTACGGTTCATTTTGCTTCTTCCGGCTGCACTAAGTATTGGTCTACTTCTGCTGCCACGGCTCGTTTCCTACCGTGATCAAGCACGCTCTGCCACTATGCCTGCTACCTTCGTTTGCGTGTCCTATGTTTATGCCAAGGACACGCAGGTCTCCCGCCCGCGCACCACCTTCAACAGCCCCGAGGTTTGGTTTGCCTCGGGCTTGGGTGTTGTGGGTCGAACTTTGGAAAGCCGTGGGTCTGGCAAGCTCCTGAACACTTCACGCTCTGCAACCCTACACATATCCTAGTATGACATAAACAGAAGGCCAGTTGCACTAATGTTACAGCGCCTGCATTTCGGAGAGGCTGTAGGGATGCTTGTAGTGAGTTGGTTTCAGGGACAGTACGTGCAGGTTTCTGTACGGGTGATCTTGGTGCTGCTCTGGAAGCACCGGAAGCTCGATTGACAGATACTGAGTTGGCAGCCGAGTGGCAGTGCTGTTGTTTGCATACGCAGAGACCAAAGCAGAGCACGCACACCGAAGACAATGCAACATTATCTAGTGGCGAGGATGATAGCACGAAACGGTGGCAACAGTACCGCAGCAGTGGCTCCAAGAGTAAGAGTAGCGGCAGTCGTGGTGCTGGTAGTGGTAGTAGCAGTAGCAGCAGTAGCAATAGTAGCAGTAGTAGTGGTAGTAGTAGTAGTAGTAGCAGCAGCAGCAGAAGCAGTAGTCGTAGCAGTAGCAGCAGCAGTAGCGTAGCAGTGGCAGTAGCAGCAGCAGCAGCAGCAGCAGCAGCAGCAGTAGCAGTAGCAGTAGCAGTAGCAGTAGCAGTAGCAGTAGCAGTAGCAGTAGCAGCAGCAGCAGCAGCAGCAGGAGTAGGAGTAGGAGTAGGAGTAGGAGTAGGAGTAGGAGTAGGAGTAGGAGTAGGAGTAGGAGTAGGAGTAGTAGTAGTAGTAGTAGTTGTTGTTGTACACGTAGTGGTGGCAGGAGTAGCAGTAGTAGTTCGTAGTAGTGGTGGTAGCGGTAGTGGTAGTGGTAGAAGTGATCGAGGTACTAGCACTGGTACTAGTAGCACTAGAACTAGCACCAGCAGTAGCAGTCGTCGTCGCAGTTCATTTCCGGCGTCGTGCCCGTTTTCATTCCTTTGATTGTATCGTTTTCTTCCGGCATTTGCGGCTCCATTCCCGTGTTGATTGCCGTGCAGCTTCATTCTGTTGTTGCTTCCGTGGTTGTATCGAGTATTGCCAGATTCCTGTATAATGCCTGCATGTCCATCATCTCCGCCTTCATTTCCGTCATGTCCGCCTTCACTTGCACTAGTTCTGCCTTGAATTCCACCTTCACGTCGATATTCTCGCTTTCGGCCGAAAATCGAAACATGTTGGGGCTCCTTTCTCCGAGACTGAAACCCAACCATATTGCTCCTGGGAACAAACACAAGTTGTTTGCTGCTGTTCCTGCTACCACTGCTGGCAGCAACTGATGCTTCTACTCCTACTGGTCCCCAGCTACTACTACCACCACTACTCCGTACCTACTTACCTACTTCTACTTCTCCTCCCCCTGCTACTCCACTGCCACTGCGACTGCGACTGCTACTGCGACTGCTGCTACTGCGGCTGCTGCTGCTGCTGCTGCTACTACTGCTACTACCACGACTACTACTACTACTACGACGACGACGACTACTACTAACTACTACTACTACTACTACTACTACTACTACTACTACTACTACTACTACTACTACTACTACTACTACTACTACTACTACTACTACTACTACTACTCTGCTGCTACGACGAAGTCGACGAAAGTACGACTACTGAAGTATCTGCGACTGATATTTTTATAGCTATTATAGCTCCTGCTCCTACATTCCGTCTTAACACTCTTTGTTCAAGCATTGGGTTTTGGAGTTACACATGGCGTCCAAGGCCTCCGACGATGCGACTGAAGAAGCGGAAGATGCGGATTGTACTTCCCTCGTGTCTGCAGAGGTGCTGGCTGTAGGGTGCAAGGTGTCGAGACCGTCGGACCTCCTTGTAATTGCCACAAGATGGGCAACGGAACGTTGCGTAAAAGGCAGCCTGGGGACCCGAGGACCCGAGCACGAGATGTGTCGTGACGATGGCTGCCCCGCAAGGCGACTCCGCGGAATGACGCAGAGGAGGCAACGTCGGATGAGGACTCGGAAGACGATGCCGACGATGATGACGAGGACGCCGTGCTTATTGTTTGAGTTCACGACTTATGGGGGCTTGGTTAAGCCCGCATTGCTCAACGTTAGCAGTATTTTCCTCAGCAATGTCAACGGCGCTAATTTCAAGCAAGCAGTTTCTTTTGTCAAGCATTGCTTCTGTGCTTGGTTGACCGATGTTTCCGCACGTTGGTCAAGTGGCCATAGGACGGAACTTCCGGCCTAAGCCTGCAATGAAAGGAAGCAAAGTTGCTTGTCAGTTCGGAGCGTCAGTTCAGCAATCAACCAACCAGTCATTCAAGCAAAACTCTAGACCTGAGTTCATGCCTGACTGTACATGCCAGTACCATGCCCCGCCCAGTAATGCCCACTGTAACAGGTCCCGACGAGGATTCTTGGATGTTGTTGCAGCGGTTACGAAGTTGCGCTAGTTGCACTCCCCGGATGGTCCTGTCCGGGGGATTCAAGCAGAACATGATCGGCACCGCTGAACATTCACGGAGTAGTTGGTGTTCGGCACCGGTCAAGCATCATTCAAACAGCTTAACATCAGGTCGACATGTGTACCGACTGCCCCAGGGAGCGCCGACACGGGCTGATCGCATCATACTGTTCCCTGCGCTATATGCTGCACCTTATCGGGCGGCAACCTTTGTGAATGCAAAACGTTTTGGGCTGAGGTGCACCTTCTGCTTGTTTCGAAAATATGATGTCAAAGCCCTGTCACTGATTAGTCTTATAACTTATAACCTTTCGCACTCAGACATGTACAGTCAGCTAGTTTCTTGGCACAGGGACGGGATTTTGCAGGGACAGCAAAGCGTCGTTTGCTGTTCCACGACGTTGGGCAGGCAAGAGTTGTTGGTGTTTGTCTTGCGCCGTATATATGGTGTGACCCAAGCGACCATGTCCGAGCATGTAATTAATTACGTTCACACACACGCACACACGCACACACACACACACACAAACACACACAAACACAGACACACACACGCACACACACACACACGCACACGCACACGCACACGCACACGCACACGCACCCACACACCCACACACCCACACACCCACACACCCACCCACCCACCCACCCACCCACCCACCCACCCACCCACACACACACACACACACACACACCCACGCACACACACACACACACACACACACACACACTTTTGCAAACTCCATGGGGGGGAGTAGCTAGATTGTTGCTGCAGGAATCTTCAGGAATCTTATTGGGGTTCTTGGCTTAGCCCCTTGCCATGATCACTTGCAGGTACGTGATCCCAGCGTCCCAGGATCATATCACACTCAGCAGACAGGCGTCTTCGTTGGCCTGAGTCCTGTCTGTGAGCCTCAGGCCCCGTGCTTATTTTCAACCAGAAACAGCTCCCTTTGATCTCAGCGGTTCACACACACAACTACTCCACATTTTTGGGGAGTAGTCAAGTTGACATGGCAAAAAAGCTCATGTAGAAAAGTTTGCTATTAACTGGCCAACGTATTGGCAACATGCACGAATTATCAAAGTCGACTCTCATGGATAAACACCGCGCTTCCGCTTTCGGACGGAGTTGGAAATACTAACATCATTTTGTGTCTCAGACGAATGTGATGTCGGAGACGATTGGGGGCTTTGCATACCCCTGGCGTCTGCAGCGAGGCGATTCTGGATCCATGTTTGTGTAGCAGGAAACCAATTTTTCCACCAATGGGCAGACCCATCAGCTGCTACCGAGCTGGTCCAGTAGTAGCGCCATGAAATCGTTGGGGAACGGGATCTGCTGCGATCAGCCATGGTTTCTCTGAGAGCCAGTACTCTGTATCACTGGATCAAAGATACACGAACTGTGCAGAAAAAGCTCTGAGCAGCAAAAGTTTTATTCATTCCGCTGCGCATGATAGTGTTAGGGTGCCTCGTTGAGGGGCGAAATGACACGAAAAACCCTCATGTCTGCAATGAGAGTTGAGCGTACACGAAAGCGATCTTCGCGATCGTTGCACAACCAATCGAAAAGAATGCCTTGCTGCTGCGATTGCAACAGCAGCTGCCGAAAAGCAATGTACAAAGTCCCTTTATAGAGACACAAGGTGGATTGCAGAAAAACTCGGTTGACCGCACCATAAAAGGTGGCTTGTGGCATAGGTGCCGAGTTGTACATAACTGGCACGTACAGCACATTCGGCCAGCCAGGTGGTTGTGCTGGGCACTCTCGCTGTACAAAGTGTTCCCGAATGGAACCATAGTTGAGATTGTTGACTGCAATCGATGTATCAGCAGGAAGTACAAGCCGAAATCGTTGGCGAATGCGATCAGAAATGATGCGAGCCATACTGTCAGGAAAAGGCTCATCAGATTCTGAAGAGTCAGCAAACTCGAGTTGATCACGATCTTCTTCAGACCAAAATGCCGGATTGAAGTAGAAGAAGAAGATGTGCTTTCGCGAAGAAACAAAAGACATCACTCTCGCCACGATGGCCGGGCTGGACACGACCAGCGATAGAGCGGACATGTGGCCACGGGAGAGTATAGCTTACCGAAAAGAGGCCGAAGCAACACTGCGGGGAACGAAGATTTGAGCTGCGTTTGCTTGGCATTGGAAACTCCTGTACAAAAGCTGGACCTTCTTTTTCCGACGTGGGAGAATGACAAGTATTCAAACGCCCTATTCGGAGGCACGATCGGAAACTCCGTAGCCAAATTCTTCGGCTATGAGCTTCACAGGGCATAGGTGTGCACGTACATAATGGCATGCGCACCTTAATCCGCTACGAGCCATCATCTTAGCTACCCCCCGGCCCCCAATTCTTTGTACACAGTGGATGTTGCCGTTTCTGGGGGTGGTACAGGTTTGCTGTTGCAAATGGCGTCGATCACAACATCGCCAGTCCGTATGGGCTTCGAGGTATTTTCCTCGAGCTTTTTCTCAGCAAGATGTTTCACATCTGCTTTTTCTTTTGAAATCTTTTTGGACTTCTTTGACTTGTACTTCTGGCTTTTCTTGCGAGAAGTTTGTCCTTTGGACTTTTCTTCCTCTCACGGGATGAGCGAGCTTCTTCGGGAGGATCGAAAGCAGAATGCCAAGAAGAAGCAGAAGAAACAGACGAAGGCGCGGCAGGAATCATGTGATGAGGCTCGTCAGCGGCTGATCCACAAAAGGTTTGAGCAGCGGCTGATTGTCACAGACATAAAAGATCGAAGAAAAGCGAAGGACAGCACGCAGCAAGTTGCTGTTGATTTTCAGCAGCATGTCGGCAGTACTGCAAAATGATGAATTCAAATGTGGGGCTTGGCGGTTATCCAGCCCATCCTCCCCAAGCTTCAGTATCCTGAATGCTTCTTTGGCTGATTCTGTCAGCAATCATCGGCAGTATCGCCGGAGCAGGAAAATCAGCAGAGCCTTGATCTGCCACAACAATAATGAAATCGATACGGGCAGCTGACTCTCTGATGGCCCGCCTTTTGTCCTTTGAGATTGAGTGCACGGCCGGGTGAAGCCGACACATAGAATTCTCAAGGACAGTGTTGGCTGATGGACTTTTAATGAAATGTCCACTTAAAAAGTCGCCGAACACAATGCCGGAGGAGTTCTTGGTGCTCCAATTGAGGTTGGCAGCCCATTCAATGAAATTCTCGGTCCACGAAGGATTGGTGTGACACCGACCGAAAAAAGACATGGACTCCTGATCCTCTCTGATACCAAGAGTATAAGCAGCTGTCCGGATTACTCGGCCAGCTGCTAGTATTCCACAAGAGCCTGGAACATCAGAGCAGTGGGCCCATGCCAGGCTCGATTGCCCCACAGGCTCAGGTCCAGGAAAAGACTGAACTTCAAAGAGGTACAGCTTGCTGTTGCAGCTGGGCATGTGATAGCTCTTTGCCGTAGGCTTGAAATGATTGCCCACTTTAATCTTGGCAGAAATCAGAGCTTTGGCAAATGTACGAAAAATGCCGCTGTTCATGGACTGAGGCGGCGGAGCTTCTTGAAAGAGGCCTAGAAGCTCCAAGCACACGCCATCAACATCACTGTTGGAAATGGAAGACCAGGGCCGGCAGTACGCAGCAGTGGCTCGTTTCCGATCGCGAAGTTCTCGCATCTCGGTATGTTTAAAAATCAGCCAGGAATCCGGAAACAAATTGTTGCGGTAGTGCAACACAAACAAAACATATGCAAGACATGGCGTGAGAGGATCTTTGGACTCAAAGGTCTCATAGCTCTCAGCCATGCCACTTTGTTGGAGCAGATCACTTCCTGTGGCGTGAAAAGCGTCGATGAAAGGCTGCTCCAAATCCTGCGCTTCTTGTTCAAAAGTGGACGCTTGAGCATTCGATTTTCGAAGCTCCTCATCCAACATTTCGTCCGCCGTTTTTTGAGCAGGTGGGACGAAGTTTGAAGGTCTGCCAGGCTCTTCAGGTTTGCCTGACATCTTTCCTTGTGTACCTTTGGGTACCTTAGGTGGTGACTTTGGGGGGGTCACCGGAGCTCGCGAAAAATCTACTGGTCTTTTGCCCGGCTCTTTAACCTGAGGCGATCCAGTATGGGCTTTGGAAGCTTTTTGTTGCTTCTTAGGCTCTTGGCCTTGAAAAGATTTGCTGGGCTCGGGCGCCTTGGGGGCCTCAGAAGATTGAAAGGTGGGTCTTCCCGCTAATGAAAGAAAACCGGGAGGTGGCACCCTGCGTTGTGGAGGCTGTGGCTGCCATTGCCCCGGAGGCCGAGGTACCCATTGTCCCGGTGGTGGTGCATGTTCACCATACCAGTTCCCGGGAGGTACATCAGAAGCAGGTCGATGCTGAGGTGGAGATGCTCGAGCTGCAGGGGCCGATTTTGCCCTTGGAGGAGGGGTAACAGACCGTGGAAGTGGAGGCTGTGCATGATGAAGAGGAGACCGCCGAAAAGGGGCTTCCTCAGCTGAAAACGTCCAGTCTCCGGGCGATGCAGTTCCCGGCTTTGGTGAAGGACGAAGATCTCGCGGTCTCCTGACTGCAGCCGCCGGTTCTTGGTCAGGTTCACGGCGGCCTCGTCGACTGCGTGATCGGTGTCGGTGGTGTCGTCTGTGACGATGGTGCCGGCGATGTGTATCATCCTCCGATCTCGCTCGAATTGCACGTTGCTGGGCCGGATTTGGAGGAGGATTATCCTCTCCCTGGTTAGGTGTCCCAGCGAAGAAATTGAAGACATACGACATGGCGGCCAAATCAGAAAAGAAACAGAAAAGGAAAGAGCCGATCTGTGGTATACGTAGGCTTGGCTTGGCATGTGCAACTTTGACAACATCTTGGACGTGGCACAGTGCATTATGCCATGCAGCCTTTGTTTTTACTGGGACGATCTCCTCTGTTCGAGGAACGATGCACCGGCTTTTGCCAGAAGATGAGGATCATACCCAAAAGTTGTGTATGTCCGAATCAATGTCTGTACATCAGCTTCGGCTTGCGAAAAAGGAAAAGCTGTTCGGCTGGCCAGACAAATTCTGGCATAGGCTGCTGAGAGCTTGTGAGCGTCAGTGCCCGCCGTGTTGAAAGGTCGAAATTGATGTCTGGCGGTCGGTTGTCTGTACTCAAGAGTGCGAGTCTTGGGATTCAAAGAGGTTCCCAGAAACTCTCCATCAAGTACCGCCTCTAGTTCCACCGGATGTTCGTAAAAGAACGGAGAAAGAAATTGCTGGAAAAACCATCGTTGGGCCGTCTGTTCAGAACATAGCACCAACCTGTTGTCCACGTAGAGAACGATGTAGACTTGTGATCGTAAGGCTTCCAAAGCCAGACGATTCGAAATGGACCACTGATGTAAGAAACTGCAAGATTGGCCAGAGATGGAGAAATCTGGTTGCCAATGGCAGATCCTCTTGTTTGCTTGAATCGTCCCATCTGCGAAAAGAAGGACGTCTCGAGCGAAAGCTGACAAATGGCCGACAAGTCTTTTAAATAGACTATGCCGGTTCTGGTTTTGGTGCTTGTAGCTGCCTTGAAAAACTCGTAGTCGTGGTTCAGAGGCTCCGAGCTGCACAGTAAATTTGATCTTGTCGAAAGGTGTGGATTGCGAAGCAGCATACGAATCAATCAAATGATCCACTGCTTCCATGATTTGCGTGGTGGGCTTGTAAAGAAGCCCACGAGATCCTGATTGAACTCTTTGAGTTCAATGTCCTCTTCAGCAGTGGATAGAAACTGATGCAGGCTTCGGAAAAATTTCAGGTAGGGATTGATGGCCATAGCTTTGAGAAAAAACGACAGGTAGCAGAATATTGAGAACGCTGCTCGCTGCCTGGAAGAGACGGCCAAAGGCAAAATGTCGATGAGAAATAATCGGTCTGGCAGCCAACAACTGCTTCTTTTGCTTCAAAAGAAGATAAGAGCAGGGTAGCTTCGCTGTTTCCTGCACTCCCCACCTGTACTGTCGAAGCCAGGGCTTCTTTGTTAAGTTGCCGAGAAAAGCTGTGGCTTGGCTGGGTGTCAAAAGAGATGGCAGGTAAACGTCTTCATCTACAAAGGTGCTGCGAAGTATTCGCCAGTAGAAGAGAGGGCAAAAAACATGCAAATGGTGGGGCGCATGGTCTCTGCCTTGTACCACGTAGCCATCAATGACAGATTTGATGTACTTGCCATCGTCAAAAGAAAGTGGTGTCTTGCTGTTGACGATGTGTCGCGACCATTGATCACAGACAAATCGTTCCCAGTCAGAAAAAACCACGTTTGGTACGAAGTGACGCTTGGCCCACCGTTGTACCTCCTTCCATGTATCATTGATATACGAAGTGCGAGCAGGATACACCTGTGATTTTGCACTGGTGCCGAGTAGGCAGCGAAGTCGCCTGGAAACAGAAAGTTTGTCCAAAGGCGAGGCAACATGCCAATGTCCATCTTGAGGATGAACTACTCCAGCCACATCAGGGTGTTTGCATCTGAATTCAGCACACCGACAGATCGGCTGACAGTCCAAGGAAAACTGTGCCATCATGGCATGGTGGTTCGTCAGCGTGGTGCCCAGCGAAGAATGGGCAGCAGAAACGACATGGCATGGAGGCAAGTGAAAAGGAATCAAGAAATCCTTAAAAGGCATAATTCTCGTCTTCAACCACTTCTTGGTGGCGTTCCGGAAATCACTGTGGGACAGGAATGGAATCTTGATCCGGCGTGCTTTTGGCGGAGCGTGGCCGCCTTTAAACGTCAGCACTCGAATCAGGATGCTTTGCACCAAACTTTTGGGAGGTTCTTCTAAATTGTTCGACAGCCGAAACAGTGCATAAACATGCGACAATGAATACGAGCATGACCGTAGTCGTCGCTCCATGTTGAAGGAAGCGAGAGACCTTTCAGCCAAAATCGTTAAAATCATCCAAGAAGAATGCACTTCCTGTTTCACAGTGCTGTACAGAGATAAAGCTCCCAGCTTATGTAGTCTTGCACGAAGTTTCTTGTGCAGACGACGACCTGGAACATTGTAAGACGAAGCAATTCGTCGAATTGTACACGAATAATCAGGACCCACTTTCGTCATCCGCTTTTTCAGGATGAAGGTGTAATTCAAAGCTCGATTCCACCTCTGAATAAGAGTGAGTTCCAGTGTACGAATTTGACGGAGCGATTGCATGGTCGCCAAAGGAATGACAATGAGATGCCCGAGGCACTGGTGCGAAACCTGCCAATGTAAAACGAGCTCAGCATGGACCGGTTTCAGGTCCAGCAGCTGTCGAAGCTTTCTGAGACGAGTGTCTTGCCTCTTCTGAATAGAAACAGCTGTGGAGCCAACATAAAAGTCAGGCCCAATCTGGAAAAAGGGCTCAATTGGAGCAGTGGTCAGAATATAGGCCGCAAAGGGCTCGAGAAACATGCGTGCGACCGAAATCGCAGAAATGAAGTTCCGATCATGAAATCCTTCAAACTCTTGAAATCGTTGGCGCCAGCGAGCCAGTTTTCCTGTGCCATTTTGGCGAAGAAGTAGAACCAACACCACAAAAGCACCCAACACCCGAAAACCAAACCGCCAAGGCATGAACTCTGGCTCGGTAATGGCAGCCTGTAAGCAAGTTTTTTACATAGAAAGGATTGTTTGCATCCTTTGCCGGCACTCGTTGTCAAGTACAAGATCGTGATTTTTGTCCTCCAGTCAAGAGGCAAGGGCACAAGCTGCCAAGACGATCTTCAAAAGGGCGGCTTCTTTGGCTCCCGATAGTGAGCGAACAGGAAAGCCAAAATCCGCAGCTCTTTGTGGAGCTTCTTTGTCTTCATCAGAAAGTGATTTGATAGTATTGTTAGCTGCGTTGCAGCTTTGTAAAAGCTCTTGTTTGAGCTTGGGCTCCAAGTTCAAATTCTGGATCCACTTTGTTGTGGATTGGGGAACAGCGGTGACAGGAGCTTGATTGTCAAGAGCCCGTTGGGCTGGAAAATGAGGATCAAAAGCTTTCTGAAGCAGGGTTTGAGTCGATTTCGTCGACTCGTTTCCCGATGGGGTGGCAAGAGGCAGCCTTCGTTTCCGTGGGTTCTCGCTGTTTTGACTTGCATCCGAAGTCCGTTTGGACATTGGTTTCACAGAAGAGCTAGCTGCTGGGGCACCTTTCTGTGCCGCAACAAGCTGTTGCTCGAGCTCACGAATGCGTCTTGGGCGTCGCAGAGCTCCTTTTGCTGAAACTCTTTACACTGGTCAAAGATGAACTCGCAAAAGTGCCGCATTTTGGCACTTTTTTGAGATGACTCACTTTCAGTAGCATCAATATTGATGCCTTGTTGATCAACAATATACAGAAGCATACTGATCCAGGTCCACTTTGTTTTCCCGGAACTTCTGCATTAGAAACGACATGAATGTGGCTTCTTCGATGGATCGATCAAAAAGAATGCTCGTGTACCGGCCTTGGGCCAGGCTTCGAACAGAAAAGTTGTTCCATCCTTGCCAGCAGACTTCATGCAACTTAATGGAGGTTAGGTCTCTGCCAGCAAGCTGATGCTTTTGAGCCCAGCTGGATGCCTGTATCTACACCTCATTGGTGTCATAGAAATCGCGATCACTTCGAAAGGTTCTGGGGAGATCAGTTTCGTAATGGTTTGAAGGGCCCTTGAGGGCTTCCGAACTCTTTGGTTTTCGGAGCATTGGGAGGTGTGGACGGTACCGGAGGAGGCTGTTTGCCCCAGGTTCCGTTTCTCCACGAATCCCATTCTTCCTGAGTCCAAGACATGCTTTGATGTAGCTGATTTCCGGAACGTCGAAAAGAATCACAGAAGGAATCAAGAAAGGACATTCATCGATCATTCAAGAAGTCAATCAAGTTTGAAAGAATCAAGAAGTCATTCAATTTATCAGCAGCGTTCAAGAATCTATTGAATCAGGGCGCTGCGGATCAAGAAGAGACATTCAATGTCTGGAACTGTTGTATCAAGACGTCAAGCAGTTGCTACTCCCTTTGACAGAATGCCGGTCGAGAACACACTTGCAAACTCCATGGTGGGAGTAGCTAGATTGTTACTGCAGGAATCTTCAGGAATCTTATTGGGGTTCTTGGCTTAGCCCCTTGCCATGATCACTTGCAGGTACGTGATTCCAGCGTCCCAGGATCATATCACACTCAGCAGACAGGCGTCTTCGTTGGCTTGAGTCCTGTCTGTGAGCCTCAGGCCCCCTGCTTATTTTCAACCAGAAACAGCTCCCTATTTGATCTCAGGGGTTCAAACACACCCCACACACACACAGACAGACACACACAGACACACACAGACACACACAGACACACACAGACACACACAGACACACACAGACAGGACACACACAGACACACACAGACACACACAGACACACACACACACACACACACACACACACACAGACACACAGACACACACACACAGACACACACAGACACACACAGACACACACAGACACACACACACACACACACACACACACACACACACACACACACACACACACACACACACCACACACACACACACACACACACACACACACACACACACACACACACACACACACACACACACACACACACACCACACACACACACACACACACACACCACACACACACACACCACACACACACCCACACCCACACCCACACCCACACCCACACCCACACCCACACCCACACCCACACCCACACCCACACCCACACCCACACCCACACCCACACCACACCCACACCCACACCCACACCCACACCCACACCCACACCCACACCCACACCCACACCCACACCCACACCCACACCCACACCCACCCCCACACCCACCCCCACACCCACACCCACACCCACACCCACACCCACACCCACACCCACACCCACACCCACACCCACACCCACACCCACACCCCCACCCACACCCCCACACCCACCCCCACACCCACCCACACCCCCACCCACACCCCCAACACCCACACCCACACCCACCCGCACCGACCACGCACCCACCAGAACCCACCCACGCACCCACCCACGCACCACCAACGACCCAACCACGCACCCACCCACGCACCCACCCACGCACCCACCCACGCACCCACGCACCCACGCACCCATGCCCCCACACCCCCACACCCACACCGCCACACGCCACACCCCCACCCGCCACACCCCCACACACCCACACACCCACACACCCACACACCCACACACCCACACACCCACACACCCACACACCCACCCACCCACACACCCACACACCCACACACCCACACACCCACACACCCACACACCCACACACCCACACACCCACACACCCACACACCCACCCACCCACCCACCCACCCACCCACACACCCACACACCCACACACCCACACACCACACACCCACACACCCACACACCCACACACCCACACACCCACACACCCACACACCCACCCCCATCCCACCCCAATCCAACCACCCCCGCGCACGCGCACGCGCACGCGCACGCGCACGCGCACGCGCACGCGCACGCACACACGCGCGCGCGAACACACACACACACACAAACAAACACACACGCAGTGACATAAAGACACACACACACACAAACAGACACAAAGACGCAAACCCTCACCCACAACCAGGCCCACGCCCACCCCGACGCCCACACCCGCGCCACACCCACACTCCCATCCGCATGCGAAAGCGCACACGATGCGCCCACCCGCCCGCCCCACGCCACCCCACACCGCCAGCACCGCCGTCCATCGTCCATCCGTCCGTCGACCCCGCCCACTCGCGCACGCACGCATGCACGGGCACGCATGCACAAGCTCCAGCATGTTAATATTAAGCTTTTGAAAGCCCCATCCAAGCACCTAAAGGCCGGAAAGCAGCACCTCCGCAAATCTGCACCTGAGCCCCTCGAGCTTCACACTTCAACCTGAGTTTTCTCCAGGACAGTTCTGACTCGCCAAGGCATGGACCCAACAGTCGTCAGTCATTTCGTATTTGGGACTGCATGATGCTGGTAGCAGCTAGTTTACAGGAAGTGGCACTGAGCCTGGTTCAACCTGCAAGCTCTTCAGATTAAATTCTTAGCTGAGCACCGTGTAAACGGGTGCCCAGACTAGTGACCAGTGCACATTCCTTTAACACTCCAGTTTGCGTGCCTTGTGAGCAACAGGACTGACAAAGGAGGATACAAGGACAGACCCGAACACAGACGAGAGAACAACAACATTGTTGCCGGAATGTCCTTCCATATCGTCCGTGGGGTTGCTGGATTGTAATAAATGGGGACAGCGACGGCAGCAGGTCCGCACAGATGAGAGGATAAACAAGAAGACAGGTATATAAGAGTGCAGATGAAGAGACAATAACAGGACCTATACGAAGACAGACCAAAGGACAGACGACAATACAGGACACAGCAGGGATGCAGGACAGGATGAACGCACCGAATCGAAGCATCTCCGCGCACAAATAACAGATGCCGGAAGTCGAGCGGCACCGAATCGCCAAATGGTGCATCTCTTTTTGGGGTTACTAGTGTTCGAATCCCCAATTCACACAGGTTGTGTTCATCAAAAGGGCTGACAAAGAGCATGTTGTGACTTAGATTCCCCAATTCATAAAGGTTGTGTTCATCAAAAGGGCTGACAAAGAGCATGTTGTGACTTAGATTCCCCAATTCATAAAGGTTGTGTTCATCAAAAGGGCTGACAAAGATGGCAGTTCTAGCTCCAACCAATAGATGACGCCACCAGGAGTTTCTGAACCTATGTAGATTGTCACTGTCGACTCACAGTGTGCAAGTCGCAGCATTTAGTCATGAAGCAATGCCCATAGGAACGGGAAGAACTCTAACGTTGTCGAGGCGTGTGTGCAACGACCTTAAATAGCATAAGTATCATTGTGGCCACCGTGGCCGCGTCTAAGACGTGCGACGGCGCTGCACGGAAAACACTGACGCATCTTGCAGTACTGGCATTGCCTGATGCGGGTTCTCAAAGTGAACTACAGCACGGTGTTCTTGTTTGGTGGAGAGCAAGGGTTTGACGAACCACATACCACAGCCAGATTTTACAAAGCTTGATTCATATCGGTTTTCTGTTGCAGACAAATTTGGGAGTTTTATCGTGCAAGTTCCGGCTTCGACACTCAACACTGAACCTTGAATGCAAATCCTGAAAGGCCCAGGACGCCTGGCCCAGTAGATGGTCAGGATCTGAACATTGGCTCCCGAGGCCGCTGCACACGTGCAGGGTTCAAGTTTCAGTGACTGCTGGCCTTGCTCATGCTAGTAATCGCTCGCAACAAGCCTTGCTGCGCAATAATAGCCTGTTCATTCCCTGGATTAATCAGCACATGGTTCTGTCATAGCGACACCTAACCCGCGAGACACGGCAAAGATATAACATGGCACTTCGACCCGACATCAGGTCTCGTGCTTGAAATTCCCAGACCCCAAGCGCTGTGTCCCTTTCATCCAACACGACGTCCCTGGCAGGACATAATCTGCGCTTGTGCAAGCCTTGCGCTTTTTGGAACACCAAGGGCTGCAAAGCCGGGCGCCTATCCCTGCGACTGCTTGAGATAGCTGCCCATGGGGAGCAATGTTGGAAGTATGGCAGACATTCCGTCAAGACTTGCATCCCATCACAGGCCGGTGACCGGCGAGATTGTAGGCGCAATGCAAGCATCGGGTTCGATGTCCTTAACACTGTTACGTTGCATGTGCTGGACTTGAACAAGACCTGTTGTTAGAAAGATCCATCACAACAAGGTTTGAGTTCTAGTTCCAGCATGTTGGTAGGTTGCCACAGCATAGCTGTCGAGCAACGTCGAGCGCAGGGCCTTGCCGGAGACTCCATCTGTTACATACCAATCTTCCAAACCGACGACCCTCGTTCCTTCTTGACCACCGGTTTTGAGACACAGCAGCTCCGCACACATTTCGTCGGGCGCATGCATGCCCAAGTAGCCACGCCACTCCTGCTTTTGAGCTGAATCGGTTAACTCAATTATGAACCCCTTCACGACCGTCGAGGATGGAGTGGACTGCAAGTTCTGCCACCTCTGCGAGCCCGGTGAGAAGAAACGGCGGAAGAAGGCCTTCACGCGGCAGGTCGAGTGTGACTTGTAGTGAGGGCAGAGCCAAAATTTCGTCGGAATTCAAGATTGGACGCGGGATCAGGGTTGGGGGGAGTTAATGTGCTAGCGTCTGTCGTCGTCGTGGTTGTGATTGTGGTTGGTGTCGTGGCCGCTGCTGCTGTTGCGGTCGGTCTTGTTTTTGTTGTTGTTGCAAATGAAAGTATTCTTGCTGTTTTCTCATATTTCGTATCATGATTCGTTTTCTTCGTCTTCCTGCGGTTGTGGTTTCAGGCGGCGGCGGCGGCGGGTGGTGGCAGTACCGGTGCCGGTGCCGGTACTTCCTGTCTCTTTTTGTAGCTGTTGCTGCTGTTGAGATCGCGGTTGTTGGAGTTGTTGTGATGCTGCTTTGTTTCTGTCTGTTGGAGCTCATGGCGGTGTTGCACTAATGTCCTCAGGTCCCGAGAATGTTTAGGTTGGACAAAACTCGGCAACCGATCTGACTAGCTGACAAGCATATTATTTTCATAATTGGTCGGGCCCACATGGCCACATCGGCCAGAAGCACCATCTCTCATGTCCCAAGTTGTCATCAACATCAGTATCAGCAGTATCACGTTCCAGAGTATTGCACCTGGACTCTGGTACAATCCTAAATTATGCGCGGGGATGTCCTCTTCATACTCCTTCATTGACAACGTGCGACACCAACAGCAAGATTTCAATGACGCCGCACGAGGCGTCCAGTTGAACCGCGTTGCTTGGCTCCCGAGATCGCAAAGCAAGTTAAGACTCCTGGGGCCTGTGAGCAAGCAATGCGCTAGAAGGCCTCCACAGAACCAGTCAACTTAGATCTGCTCTCTCACCCTAAAATCTCGGATGCTGCCATGGAAGGGTCACCACATCAGCTCTGGTTCCGCACGACTCAGAACCTTCTCGCCTAGTGTATACAGGGCATGCATCATTAGCCACAGTTTAAGATCCAAGCAGTTGGCGATTTCCGCAACAACGCTTAACACAGGCTTGAGCAGCAGTTCACCGCTAGCCCCACTAGGATTTAAGTTCTGGCTTTGCGCTGCCTATGGCCCCAGCTGACCGTCACTGCCGCTGTTGCTTTTAAATGAGGCCAAGCTGCACTTTTCTGGTGTTCCGATCGATTACACTACATTGGTTTGAACCGCACAAATCGTAACTACCAGTTTCTAGGTATGCACAGCTGCATTTGTGCCGTTTCTTATTCTTCGGATGTCCATCAGTATGAACTGAACTAGCCAGGGTCCTTCAGTCGGTACTCCCGACTGTACCGCCCCACACACTCGTGTGTCAAAGCATATACTTAGAATCCTTGATGCTCACCTGCTTTGGAGGTCCATGTTGCTGTAATGACGGGTTCTGGAGTATTTTCGAGAGCGGTGAGTCCACCCCAGGAGACACCGACTCTGAGCACACGGAAGAGATCCAGAAGCACCTCCAACATGCGATGCTTCACAAACGATGTTCCGACGATGCAACGCTCGATCAGCCAAGACTCCAGGAGTCTTAGCTGCTCCAGTAGCATCCCTGTGCGTATGTACTTGTATACACGATACAACACAGGCACGAAACAGACGCTCCTTTTGATCGGGAATCGGCCGGGTGGGAAACCACGGGGGGGAGAGGGGGTGCAGAGGCGGGAGGGGAGGCGTGCTTAGGACGCACAGCACGCAACTGCACATCTATATCCAAGATATGTGTGCACATGCATGTGGCGATCTATCTATGTCTATCTATCTTAATATGATGTGTGTGTATATATACATTTTGTATATACAAACATATGTCTATGTATATGTAGTTATATGCATATACGTATGTTTGTTATATTTGTTTATTTGGTTCTTTGTTCAATATGCTTATGTGTGTGTGTGTGTGTGTGTATGCCTATCTCTGTGCATGCCTGCATTCGGGGCATGAGAAAATCTATTATCTGGCATGTATGTACGCAGAACGGTGGCTGTTCACATGCCTCCGGATATTGGTTCGGGTGCAGTGTTTCGGTGCATGTTGGCATGTAGGATCGTGTTTGTTTCTTTTGAACCCACGAGGTTCTTTGTGCGTCTCTGCGGGTAGCAACTCATTGATTGTTCTCGCAAAGGAGTAGTCTCTCTAGGTGGGCCATGATTGACGCAACCTCGGTTGAAGAGAAAGCAGTCTGGCATGTAGCCTTCTTTTGACGAAGATGGTGGGCGGCTCTCGCTGTTATGTTTCTTCTTCTTCTTCTACGCTGCTATTGCCTTTGCCCGGCCACACTCCTCATCCTAATGCTTCAGCTTCTCTTCATCCTGCTGACTCCTACTTAGAAATATCTCCTCCTCCTCCTCCTCCTCCTCCTTATCTTTTTCCTTTTTCGGGACCTGTCGTTTATTACACACTACTGGGTACTACTTAGACTAGTTACTGCATGGTTATTCTCTGGGTAAGAAAATCTCAGGATTAGTCAGCCGAGCTTGTGGCTTCTCCAAGATGACAGCACTGCGGTCAATGGCCTCTCGGTGGCTAGTGGCAGGCTTTCACAGGGCTTTGTCGGACGGAATACGGTGCTTGGGAGGCTCAACCAAGCAGTGGACCTTTAAGCACGTGCGCGTAGGTGACCAGTCTTCGCAGAGGCCACGCAGGGCCAACTCGGAAAAGATGACTGTGAAGACCATGATGGGCTTCGTGAAGCGGCACCCAGACGAGTTTGCACAGTCCATTGAGTTGATCCGACTCGCAGAGAGTATTAAGCGTCCAGGACCGAGATCAGGCACGGCGGTGCGGTTTGCGACTTCGGTGAAGCATAAGCCCTTGCAGAAGGATTGTGTCGCGGGCTGGATGCTGCAAGTCTTCGTGCATTTCGGACTTAAGTGAAGAAGTGCTAGGCCGGCTGTGGGCGACAGAGTCGTGTAGGAATCAGCTGTTTTTGCCAAATTGCATAGCAGTATATTTTTTGCCCAATTGCATTGCAGTCTATTCTTTTTGCGTGAACTTTACATATCCCAAACTCCACACCCAAACACTTCCTCATGAAGCTGTGCAAGAACCAACACCGCAACCAGGCCAGCTGGGCCGATCTAACACGCAGTCCAGTGGCGCCTCATCGACTGCATTGCGGACAGCATCCTTTGAACTACCCCCTGCAGCTTGGATTTTCTTGGTTGAGGTTTCTGAGTACAGAGGAGTGACGACTCGACGACACTGCAGCGTACGTTTCCCAACAGTTGGAAAGCACCGCGACGACCATGACGCCCACGATCACTGTATAGGACCACTAGATACCACTAGGACCACCACTACGACCACCAAGACCACGAGGAGGCTGGGAAACGACCAAAAAACGACTAGGAGACCACGAAGAGACCACCAGCAAATGCCAGGAAGCCATCAGGAAACGACAATACTGGCGCGATTCAGGAGCACAGTGGAGCATTGGCGGATATTGGCAGTATTCAGGTTTCCCCCAAGTACTGGCGGGATTGAGAGTGTTGAAGGCAGGCAAAAGCGTATTCCAGTCCCGCCTCCTGGAGATGCAACGTTCCACGGCGATCCACCCGGCCCCGCTGGCTCACGGCGATCCTCGTACTCGTGACAGCCGTCGTTTTCGGAAGATGGGATCGTCACCACCCCGAACCAGAACGAAACCCACGCAAACCACACGGAGGGAGGACGAGGGAATTGACCGGTGCCACTGCAATGATCCGCCGCGTGACAACCTATGCATTTGCACAGAGGGGAGAGACGCATCAGAGCAGGGACAGGGAGAAAAGGGCCACATCACATCCTCTAGTATCGTAGCGATCACCATAACGATGACATTCCTTCTGACAAACAGCTGCAGCACACCTCTGCAGAACACACAGCAGCAACTCACAGCATGGGAGGATGTGGGTGACGCAGAAGCTCATGAGAGATCAATAACCCAAGCAAGACCAAAGGCACCACGCCACAGGCCGGGCTGCGCCATAGAGGACCACAGGCCCCCACCCCACAGGGGTGGGCGGGGGAGGGGACAAGGCCAAACAAGAAGAACAAGGCAATGGGTGGATACCGTGGGGCTGGAGTGAGGGGGCAGCAGCCCTGCATCATACAAAATAGGACGTGGGCGCAAAATATGTACTGCACCAGGGGATGCAGGGACGTTTTCCCATGGGCGCTGCGTGGCGAAGATTGGTACCGCCTGATGTGCACCCCACTGTTTGGGAAACAATCGCAAATAGTGCTGTCCTACAAACAGGTAATACTGATTCATACTGGCAGTAATACATTCGTGCTCTTGTTATAACGAGGGTTTCACATCAGCGTAAGGTTTCGGGCAAGGGTTTTGGGGGTCAGGCTAACACGGCTACAAGGGACCCGGGCTTGC
This sequence comes from Symbiodinium sp. CCMP2592, assembly GCA_905221615.1. Lineage (NCBI taxonomy): Eukaryota > Dinophyceae > Suessiales > Symbiodiniaceae > Symbiodinium > Symbiodinium sp. CCMP2592. The sequence continues at coordinate 165,605 of CAJNDT010005357.1, read as the reverse complement.
TGGCTGGCGGCTGCAGGTGGGATTGCGGGAGATTCAGGTTCTCTTCTCGAGTCTTCCTGTACAAGAAACGACCAAACAATGACCAAGACAATTCTGCTTTCCCGGGTCGTGGGACAGCCAGGCAAAGAGCGCGCCGAGCATGCCGTCTGCCAACGCTTCTATGTCGTTCGAGCTAAACGGAATGCCGAGTTCTCCATTTTCTGACCCGGTCAGCCGCCAGTCCTCCGCAGGAGTTTTCAAGAGATGCATGTCCGAGGTATCAACTGCAGGGACCACCGCGAGCTCTAGCCACGTGTCGCAAAGTCCAAGGGCTTGGTTGCAAGCACCAGGAACCTCTAGTCTCCCGGCTGTGAAAACCCTTTTTTGAATGTTTGTCTTCTCTAGCTTCTGTTTTGCTCTTCTTGCTCTGTAACGCTCTGACCACTTAGGGCACGATTCCAGCTCGTTGGGCACAAAGCCGGCCGATGGGCGAGTGCCACAGATCGCGAAGAACGAACACCTGCCAGGAACGGCACGGAGCCCGTCGCGGCGCTTCAACCTTCTCGAAGATCCCTTGCACGAGGCTATGCAGTGCCACATGCCCGCTCCCGGTGAACCGGAGTCTGAAAGGTCAACTGCTCCGGCCAGCTGCGCGGCATCCATGCGCACATCGCAGACAAGTCCAAGTCCCAGCGAGCAGGAGATGGACTGGAGTGGCTGGGCTGTACCGAGGAAGAAATCAACGAACAAGGCTCCGTGCAAAGATCCTGCCACACTCGGTGCCTTGAAGGCACAGCTTGACAAAAACAAGGCCAACAAGGCATGGAAGTCAATACCTGTGGAGAAGGGAGCGAGTCGCATCGTTTCCCTTTGACACCGGGCTCCAAGAGGTGTTGGAAGACAGGTGACGGGTGAGATGTGTGGTGACTTTAGCAGCTATGGTCCTGGTAATGAGGCTAGATATGGTAGCTTGTTAAGCGATCTGCCAAGCTTTCGGCAAGCACCGTCTCACAAGTCCTCCAATCTGCTCTCAGCGGTCCTTTGAAATGTGATTTTTGTGGCCATGTACCGGCCCCGATTTCACTGCCAGCAGCTGCTTGAACTCCGGCAGATCTTTAGGCTTTCGGGATGGTTCGTGGCTGCCGGTAGTACCATGTAACTGGTTTGGACCCCTGCAATCGCAGGGACTGTACTTGATCAATTAATAAGTTTGGGGTTCTGAGACTAGGAGTTTGGGCTTTATGGGTCTAGAATTTAGTTTTGTGGGTTGTGGTAGTGTGGTTGGTTCAGTGTTTCAGGTCTTGGTCAAGTTGGAGTGTTATCTGGGCTAGAATTTTGCGGTCCTTGTACTCCGGGTCGACATCAAAGTCAACAAGTGCATCTTAGTTGCAGGTGGTGGCCCCCGGAAGGCTGCGGCTGTTTGCAGTAGCGTTTGATCTAATGCCATTGTCGACACTTCTGGCATCACTGGACTCAGGGTCTGCAGTAGAAGAGGCAGTCCGTTGTCGGATCCACGATCACATGATGCTGCTGGAGGTGTTAACACTCTTGAGCCGGCCAGGTCAGAAGAAGCCTTTCTAGACCTTGGCAGCCGCCTTGCATGCATGACATCTAGGCTAGTCAGTTCCGAGCAGAAGCTGCCAGAAATTGTATGAAGGTCGAAAGCCGTCCAAACGCTAAATCGACGTCTGATGATTTCACTTCCACCGATCGAAAGAAAGCGGCGGACTTTATGCAGGCAGGGCGCGTCACTGGTGTCAGGACGCAGAATGTGTCCACGGAGTGGTTGTGCCAGCATCAGTTTAACAGTCTGGCTCTTCGAGCTACCCGCAACGCAATGCTGATGGAGACACGGAAGGCCTGGCTTCTGGAGATTTTAAAAGTCGGCATTGCCTGCGTCGAGATCGTGGAATGTACACAGCTGTTATGTTTGCTATGTTCAGGCGAGTTGTGATGAAATTTGTACTTCTTCGCAACATCGGCGCCATCGACAGCAATGTACAAGCAGTGAAGTATTTAGCTTCCTAAGCCTCATCCTCGCAGCGTGCACTGCAACTCGACAAAGTATAACAGTATAACACGCCATTGTTCACTTGGAAAGGATGGGGCACTTGTGCAGATTTTTCGAATATTTGTAAAAAAACTGTGCTGGAGCAGTGCCGGGCAACGGGCAGCACACTCCTGTGAAGAATCAGTGTCTTTGAACCTGGGAAAGCCCAAAGTATTGTTAATTGACAATAACAAATGGGATTTTGTTTGAAATATGGAATAATAATCATAGTGCCCATAGTTTTAAGACATTTATACTTCTTTCCTAATGTATATGCTGCCATGCTACTGTAGTTCTGCACGAAACTACTATGCCGAGATACAACTATACTATACTACGAAGCTATATACTATGCTGCTGTGGTACGGTTTTCTACTATATAGTAATACTATATTATTTTTACTATCTACTTCATCTAGGATATGCTGTTTCTACTATAGACTGTTTACTGTATACTATGTACGGTAAACTACATACTATGTTGGTATATACTATGTACTGTGTGGTATGTATTGTACACTAGATACAAAATATTTTATGGGTAGTATTACTTTTCTTGTATACTAACTAAAGGATAGTATGTATTTTGTACCATGTACTATATACCGTTTTCTATGTAATATGTACTATATATTGTTTATTAAGATATATTAGATACCATATCAAAATGTGTACAGATATAACTACTATACACTTCACCTACTGTGTACTGTGTGTACATGTGTGTACTATATACTGTAAACTATAAGCTATATACTACAGGCTGCACACCATTACACAATCCACATTATACATTATACTATCTAATACATTCGATATGCTATATACTATATGCCATGTATGTTCCATTATACAGCCTCTACAACATACTATATCTAGTACATACTATATATACTATACTTTATAATCTATACTTTATACTGTATACTTTTACTATGTACTTTGATATACTATATATTAAGTTATATCTATTACGTTGATCTACTAACAACTACTACTTGTTTATCTACTACATCTACTATGTAACCATATACTGTAAACAATATACTATATCGATTGCACCGCTGCTGATACTAATTACTGCTACTTCTGCTGTTACTACTAGTACTACTTCTTCTACTTCTTTTTGCTACCACTACCACTACCACTACTGCTACTAGTACTACTACTATTACTACGACTACTGCTACTACTGCTACTAGTACTACTACTACTACTACTACTACTGCTACTACTACTACTGGTGCTACTAGTACTGCTAGTACTGCCGCTACTGCTTCTACTGCTTCTACTGCTACTGCTACTAATACTACTTTACTACGACGACTACTACTACTGCTACCAGTACTACTATTTCTACAACTGCTATCACTACTACTACTACTACTACTACTACTACTACTACTACTACTACTACTACTACTACCACTACCACTACCACTACCACAATTACTACTACTACTACTACTACTACTACTACTACTACTACTACTACTACTAGCCACCCCCCCCTACCAACCACCTCTTTTACATACTCTTGTAACCCACATCCGTTTTACTCGGTATTTACAGCACTTTCGTCATGTAGGAATATCTTATGAAGCTAGAAATTTCACCTGCGAGTTTTCAAACTCCAGCATCCGATTGTGGAGTTTTTTGTTGTGGGGGTGCGTGGGGGTGCGGGAAGAATGAAGTCGAGATTGTTATGCGGACACCTCGAACAACATCTCTGCAAGAGCCATTTTACTCGGTATTTACAGTACTTTCGGGATGTCCGCCATCTTATAAAGTTGCCAAGCCTACCTCTGGACTTTTCTACATTGTCTGCTTGCCTTTGCGAGGGCTTTCAGCGAAAACTCGAAATTGGGTGGGGGAAGGCTTGTTTTACTCGGTCTTTAAAGTAGTTCATCTGGTATGTTAAATCTTCGTCATCATCATCATCAACAACGAACATCATCACGACTTGAACAGAACAGAGAGGCATGCAGATTGCGACTGCACGTGTCTCGCAGGTTTTTTTGGAGCTGGCAGTCATTCCTTGGCGCGTGTCCCTGCAAGGTTTGGTGGAGCTAGCAGTCAATGGTTGGCGTGGAGGCTTGAGCGAAACGACGTTCCCGCACAAGCCAGCCATCCACTAGAAGAGCTGTATCGACAAACAAAAACGACGGCGAGACCGTCAAGCAGTCAAGTATCTTCGCAAAGTAAATATAGCCATACACTAGACCATCGTGGAGCATCTGGGCTACTGTGAACAGTTCCTGTGGATATTCGCTGGCAACTGTTCGAGGCTGCCTGTACGTTATCAGCCCCCCCCCCCCACCCCCCCCCACGCATGCAATCGCATCATGAGCATAGCATACAAAGCATCCTGGAGCATCTGGGCTACTAGGAGCAGTTCTTGTGGATATTCGCTGGTAACTGCCTGTACGTTATCAGCCCCCCCCCCCCCCTCCACCCCCCACCCCACCCCCACGCATGCAATCGCATCATGAGCATAGCACAAAGCATCCTGGAGCATCTGGGCTACTAGGAGCAGGCTGGCAACTGTTCGAGGCTGCCTGTACGTTATCAGCCCCCCCCCCCCACCCCCCACCCCCCCCACGCGTGCAATCGCATCATGAGCATAGCATACAAAACATCCTGGAGCATCTGGGCTACTTGGAGCAGTTCCTGTGTGGATATTCGTTGGCAACTGTTCGAGGCTGCCTGTACGTTATCAGCCCCCTCCCCACCCCAAGCAACGCATGTAAAAGGGGGTGGTTGGTAGGGGGGGGCCGCCTACTACTACTACTACTACTACTACTACTACTACTACTTCTACTTCTACTACCACTACCACTACCACAATCACTACCACTACTACTACTACTACTACTACTACTACTACTACTACTACTACTACATGTACGACTACAACTACGCCTGCTACTAGGACAACGATTACCACTACTACTACCAGAGCAACACCAGCACCACTACCACCACGACTACTACTACTATTACTCCTGCTACTACTACTACTACTACTACCATTACTACCACTACCACTACCACTACTACTACTACTACTACTACTACTACTACTACTACTAGTACTACCAGTACTTCTACGACTACCATGCTACGATTTTACTAGGTTACTACACTATATTACAGTGTGCTACACTGTGCTATACCATACTATACTCGACTGCACTGTACCATACTATACTGCTACTACCACCACTACTTCCACTTTTTTTGCTACACTTCTGCTCTTACTCTACGACGGCTACTGCTGTTGCTACTACTACTATGATGATCTGGAAGATCGTGCATGTTGGGATTTGCACCGTCCATCTCAGCTCAAGCTTCGTTCCAAATTTATCGGATGATCCCAGAAGAGGAATCCAGACAACTGAAACTGACCATGGCGCTCGAACGGAATGTTTTCTCACTTCACTCGACAAAGCTCTGAAAGTATGTTGAGAGGCTACGCCCTTCTATGCCTGTGATGGCTGTTCGGCCTTTGGCCAAGTTCACGACTCTAAAGTCTTCTAGCATAGGGGCCTTGCACTCTCTCACTTGAAGAACCACAAGGGCTACGACAAGTCACTTCAAACGACGGAAACTACTCGGGAGGTGAGGGCAGACTCAGGCTTCAACACCCCTCCTTGGCATCGTCGCCAGACTAATGCCATCTCTATGGAAAAAACAGACTGAGTCATCCAGTCCCGAACCTCCTGTTAAAGCAGAAAGCACAAAACCTTCTCGAATCAACGTTGGAGTTTCGGATGGCTGCACAGTCTCTGAAGAAATGGTAACTCCCACCTTTCCTAGTGCTGTACATTGCCTCTTGTCCTGTCAGACAAAAGACTCGGTCCCTGTCAGTTTGCGTGGAGCCGTCTTGCTTTTGTGGAAGCCACCTCTCTACTTGCCTCTGCAGCTCCTCGCTTACAACCTCTTCAACCCTGCTCCTAGTCCCAGCGTTCCTCGACCTAGGAGGAGGTGGAGGTGGTGAAGTAGAGGATGAGGGACGGTCATGCATGCCGACACGGACAGGAGCCGGTGGCAACGGTGGTGCAGGTGGTGCAGGGATGAATACCTGCGTGCTTGGATACAACGCCTGGTGACGAGCGAACTCACGATTATGGTCCACAGGATTAGGGCTTACCTTAGGGAGGTTTACAGGGTCAGGTCTGCAAGTGCCGCTGCTTGGCGGTAGAGGGCCTGAATTGGCAGGATTCTGCAGTTGAAGCCTTAGCTGATTCTGCACTTCCTTACGTAGCCTTCTATTCTTCGCACATCTACCAACCTTTCTTGCAGCAAACTTAACAAGAAACTTTCCGACCTCCCAAGCAATCAACACCCCTAGGACACCACAGCCTATGATAACATATATGCTCAAGGGATTTTCAACCTCCAAGGGGGCTTTGTAAAAGTCTACTTCTCCACCTTTAGGGCACTGGGAGTCCTCGTCCAAGAACTTCTCTCCTTGGGCCTGCTCCAGTTGCAAAGCTATGGTTGCTAACACTATGAGTCGCATCAAGCAAGCTTGTTGATTTGTGGAGTCAATGGCCTTGCACTCTGACTCAGGCCATACAAACCCCCAGAGAAGCATCAGCTCCTTTAGCCGATCAGCGCTCAGTGCTTTTGTGCCTATGTCGGCACGTTGTTCCTGTCCCGGTACAAAAGATATCTGAAGAATGCCACTGGAAAATTTTTCGCGGAGCCATCCATGCCTGATTTTAAGATGTCGTGTACGCCACGATCCAACTCCTTCGGAGCTGATGCTCACTGCTGCGGCGTTGTCTATCTTTAGTTTCTGAACAATCAGTCCTTTGTACACGTCCATCACCAGTGCTAGGACCGAATCATTCATCAGGGCAGCCTCCGAGGCCGCAACCAGTTCGGCTTCCGCTGTTGACAAGGTTATGAACCCTTGCCGTGAACTCCTCCAGCTTATTGGCACTCCTCTGTAGAACACAGCTGAGCAGCCGTGGCTCTTTGAACCTGTGGGTGCGTACGAGGCATCAGACCATGCACACAACTCCGGCGGGTCCTCAGAATCCGGAACTACTTTGAGGGCACAGTGAAAGGTCTCTTGAAGATAGGCCAGCGTCCTTAGACTGATCGAAATCACTCTTTCAGGCTTCCTAAGCGTCAAGCTGGAGGCTATGGCAACCGTATATTGGAGGTCTGGTCTTGCTCGCTGAGCGAGCCATAGAAGTTCTCCAACGTGCCGCTGGGCGGCCCTGACGGTTGCAACATCAGGGGAGTGATCTGCTTCATCCTCCTCGTTATCAGCTTGGAGCCAGTCTTTGGGTGCTGGCACCTTAGACCTCTTACTGGGACTAACCTCGTGCGCTCGTAGAAGTTCGGATATATATGCTTCCTGCGAAAGCAGGAATCCACCTTCACAGGTTTTTATTTCTATTCCTAGGAACCTCAAAGGCTCATCGTCGGCGCGGTTGTGGGCGAATTTAAGCTTTGAGCATTCCCATATGGAAGATATTTTCTGATGAAGGAACTCCGTTACACCAACCGGGCCTAAGAAAAGAAGGTCATCTACGTACACCAAAAGGTATCCTTGGATTACAGGGTCAAAGTCTTCAGGGGAGGAGGACTCGGGCTCAACTCCCTCTCGCACTTGGTGAATGGTCCACAAGTTACTCTCTAGAGATCCCTGCTTTAGACCCATCCATCTACCCTGTTCATCCTTAAACCTTAAGCTCCTAAGCGTGGTGTTGCGATGCTCACTCCAATACCTTGGTGCCTCTCTGTAGCCGTACACGGCTCTCTGCACTTCCCAGACCTCTCCGGGCTCGACGAGTTCAAGGATTTCCAAAATGCTCGGTGGTTTCAGGGCATGGAAATGCCCTGGCGGAATTGGCGCTCTCAAGAACGCTGTGGAAATGTCTGATCCTGCAGCTGGCCAACCTTTGCTGGCAGCTTCGGTTAACACCGCCCTAAGAACTTCTGCTGAAGATCCTGCTGCGAAGAGTTCTTCTCCTGATTCCGGCTCGTGATTTCCGCAAGCAACGATGCGTGCTTTACGCTTGTACAGCGTTGCGGATCCTGGGTCTGGCGGTTTGGCCGTCCAAACTACTTTAGCCGGTATGGGAGTCACACCTGTTCGCTGTAGATACTCTTTCGCCTCTCGGCCACGATGCCGAATGATAGCTCCAAGGGATTGAAGGCTATTCAGCTCCTTCTGAGCCGCTGCCTTCCAAAGGGAAAGCCTCGCTTTCACTTCTTTAGGATCTACTGTATAGACCACACCCAAGGGTTCTACCAGACTTTGAAGTATCTCTTCAACTCCCGGTGTAATGACATTCGCAGAAGTCTTATTAAGGCGGGGCTGGTGTGGATAACCAGAACGAACTGGGTCTACTAACTCCCAAAACCTGTCTCGTCGGTCTCTTTGCGGATGCTGCATACCTGTGCTCGCTCTGGTGCCTCTTGCACTTGCCCACGGTAGTTGAAGACCTCGGTCTCCAGTACCTTGCGACGATGAAGAGGCCTCGCCCCTTTGATCAGGATTGCTTTGTGCCTGCGCGCTACCAGGTCCAATTCTGATAGCTTTGATGCACGGGAGCTCTCCAATTTCGACAAAAGTTGTACCTCCAGGCTGCTTTGATGTTCCCACTTCAAGCAAGTCCGCGATTCCCGGTTTGGAGACGCCCAAACCGGGAGAATTTGGAGGTGGTGTCTCAAGGTCCTGGCGATGCTGCTGCACGAGGAAGCGCAGGGTGCTCTCTGACGGATGGCATGCTTTCGCGGATATCTTGTCCCCTTTCGGCGGATCTACACCACTACCGGCAAAACCTATCCTTGGCACGAATCCGGGATGAGGGTTTATCTTAAACGAAGGGCCTACTTTCGTGGATATCTTGTCCCCTTTCGGTGGATCTATACCACTACCGGCTGCTCCTAAGTCAACTCCCCTCCTCGGACCCTTCACTCCTCTTTGCGCTGCCCACACCTTGACCTCAACACTTCCAGCGACGCTCTCACCCCTCCTCGCCCTACATACCTGCTCCAAGCGGTCGGCTAAGAGGATGAAATCTTTTGAGAAAGGTTTCGAATCAAGGTTGTCAACACCTGGACTCAAGGATGCTAGTTTAGGGGAAGGCATCTCAAAGGCATACGAATGAGGCTGCTGATGGCAAAGGAGATGCTGCACCCTTGGAGCGTTTCCCGCTTCACAAGGTTTCCCCGGAATCACCCTTGGAGCGTTACCCGCTTCACAAGGTTTCTCCGGAAACACTCCATCCTGCTCGCCTTCCGTAGGTGTAGTAACAAGCTTCAGGGCTTTGTGGTCGGGAAACCTAAACCCAAGCCCTTTAAGATCTTCCCGGGTTTGCTCTGGAATTTCTAGCACACCTCTCGGAGTGTATCCTGCAATGACCCATACATGTTGAATCGCTGGCACCAGGCAGTGCCACTGCCTGGGATCAAAGCCAACAACCTGGCCATCAATGTTGACCTTTGAACCTCCTTGCTCGCGCCCTGTAGGCAACAGCATGTCCACAGGTTCACCTATAGTGCTGTCGGAGATCCATAGCCCTCCTTCTATTTTGTCTGTGAGCTGCATTACGAAGTTTCGCGTTTGAGGCTCATTGCGCATGTCTCTGTGCAACCCTACCGAAGGATTATGATACACAGCCAGGGACGCCCATGAAGCTTCTTTGACTCCTTGCTGCCCAAGATGAACCCTTAGAAATTCATTCAAGAACTTTGTCAAATGGGGCCGCTTCATTGTTTCCTTGGTTGCGCCTTTTAAGCCTCCTTGTGCATAGCTTCCTAGGACAACGCTTTCGGGTGTTCCCCTCACGCCTGCCCTTGTGATCTCAGCTATTCCGCTAGCCTTCAATAGCAACTGACACTTCTGATGACTGAAATCCTTTGATGCATACAATTCCTTGGCTAACAACTCCGCGTCTAAGACTTCCTCTTCGGCCTCCAAAGCTGCAAGTCTTGTTTTGTCACGAAGTCGCCTCGCGGGAACATCAACCTCCCCTTCAACCTCAGGTAAAGGGACATGTTCTTCAAGGCGTTCAACCCCAAGCTTAATCCCTTTACACGTGGTATACTCACCCGTAGGCTTGATGATGACATGGCCTTCCGACACTGTGCTCGAAGGACATGCGTACCGACCCTCTTCCCATCTAGGCTCAAAGTCTTGACCCTTCTTTTGCAAGCCGTATCTTTTGGACCTAAACCACACCTTAGCATGGAATGGGGGTATATTAGGGTCTCCTACGGGGAGTTTCTCACGGATCTGCTTGGTGATTGCCCATTGCATTGCAGCCGGCCACTGGCTTGCAGGAGCACCGCTACTAATGAGAAGTTGCCTCACCCGGCGCTTCATCCACTTGACTGCATGTTCCCCTGTACCATTTGCAGCTGGTTCAATCCCTGAGGTAAAGGATCGGGCTATCCCTTTCGAAGCTAGCCACGAGCGTACTCGCTTGTACGAGAGAAATTCTCTCGCGCGGTCTGTGTGCACCTTTGCAACAAACAATCCATACTGCTCCAGCTGGATGACAATCTCTTGGAGTGCGGTTAGGACCTCAGGTCCCTTTCGCGACACTAGGGCTTTGGCAAAAAACACTGAGCCTTGCGAAACAGGTTTGCTTAGCTCTTCTACCTTGGCCTTTAACTCCTCTTTTGACATCACCTCTTCCGCCGATTTATCTAAGGCTTTCCCCTCCTGGCCCGGCCAGGATCCTACCAACTCTTGATCAACGTGCTTGTCGATATCAGCGTGCTCCTCGCACTCTGAGTGCACATACTCGGAACACTCATAATCTGCTCGCATCATTGCAAGACGTGGTGGTGGCTGGTAGCCGTCAAACGGACTCGGTGGTGGTATCAAATTTGGAGGACGCGGTGGGAAGTTCAAGGTATCAGGCCTTCTGCTAAACTCCTCAAGAATAAAGTAGAATTCCTCCCTTTGCTCAAGTAGGTTGTAGACCTGAAAATACCAGAACTCATTTCTACCCGGGCTCACATGAGCTTCACACCGCAGAACCCTGGCTACTACCGTTGGCTCAAGCTCTCCATCTTGGTCTACGAACACAACGTCTGAGTCTTCATCCCAATCCTTATTCCGTTCCATGTACAGGGCTATGGGAACGAAGTGTTCTACCAAGCAATCCTCGTCAATTGAAGGGATGACTAGGTCCTCCCACCTGTCACGAAGCGGTGGTGGGTAGCCTTCTGGAAACTGCACTGCTGTCGCGGCATCTGGATTGTACCACTGCCCAGCCTCCTGAGCATTCATCCGTGCGAATCTCCTTTGAGGTGGCAGAAACCTCGGCGCTCGCTGTACAACCTCAGCAAACGGACCAACGATTTTCCGCATCTCAGCCTTCTCCTGCTCGCCTTCCGACAGAAGGAACCCATCCTCATCCTTGTCCTCCTCATCCTCGAAAAGGGGCTCATCGGGCTCCTCCTCGAACACACCTTGACCATCTATCCCTACTCCTTCCGGTTCCTCATCTGGCGCTCTGCTTTCATCAGACTTAGCCTTTTCTGAAGGTCTAAAGACTTCCAAGGGTGCCCTATAGGATGCCACTAGAGCATATTTCACTTCCTTTTCGAAATACGTGAGACCTCCATCTACCGATTTCCCTCCTTTCTTGAAAGGTCCGGCGATGTCTAGGCTTAGGACGCAAGGGGTCTTATGAGTGATACGCCTGTGAGCGTGCCCTGTCGCTGCAGATGCCACGCAAGTGGCACAATCTTTTCTGTAGGGCTGGTGCCCTGCTGCCAAATGCAGCCTCCACTCCTCCAGTTTGGCGGCGTCGGCTGCTGCAAGAATTGGGTTTGATGCAGCGGTACTCAACTCCACCTTATCCTTCTGCGCTGGCTTGGATGCTAAAGCTCTACGACGCGTCGGAAACCTGGCCTTACGGGCACCAACAAGTGAAGCACACGGATCTGAACAACTCCCTTCACTATCATCTCTCCCGTTGATTTGAGATGACGGCTGAGAAAGCCTGTTGTGAGCCAGCTCACGGTCAAGCTGCTCGGTCCAATGTGCAGTGCTCGGCCCGGGGTCTGATTTCCCATACACCCGTCTTAAGGATCTTAGAACCTCTCTTGCAAACCCTGCCCTGGATTGCGTGAATTCCAACTCAGGCAGCGGAATCGTCGAAACAGCTACCTTACCTTCCAAGGTTATCACGCGGAATGCAAAGCCCACGATCAAGGATTGCCACTGGCTACCAAGCTCCGGGTCCACGGTTATAGACATGGGCATGCTTGTGCCCGTGGCAAAGGAGTTGAGGATCCACAACAGCACACAAAGCGCCATATCCTCCTGAGTGGTAGCATGCAACGTGACACATCCCAATTTTCCTTGCGATGCTGCCCACAGGAGCAGACCTGAGACAGCGGATGCCTGATATTCATTTAAGGTCCGGGATGAAATCTTGAAGGATTCCCCTAACTCCCCTAAGGCGTTGAAGACACCCCCATTATCATCATGGTGAACCATCCACCTAGCGGACTTCATCAGACGTCTACGCTTGCTCCGAGGGAAACCAAGCTCCTTCAAGTATTCCCACTCCTTGCCTTTGCTCAGGTCTCGCACTTGCGAGAACATTGCCTGCGTGGCGTGATCATCATGAATTTCTAGGCGTTGAACCGCGACCATCAACTCTTTACGATCCCCTTGAGTGAGGTACCTGCAAAGTGGTTCTTCCCAAGATGTCGCTTCAGCCGCTTCAATCCTGGCCTGCAGTTCACACAGCTGACCTTCAAAGCGCTCCAAGCGTTTGCTTTCTAGTTCGCTAATAAGTCTTAACGCCTCTGTTTCAGCCAACTGGGGACATCCTCCTCGGATCTGTGTCCGAAGAACACCGTATGTCGGATGTCTCAGTGTGAGGCCTTTGCGAGTCCACTTAATAGAACATCCCAATTCCCTTACAAGGGCTCCTAACGGTAAGATGGTTTGTGCTCCCGGGGTGTCACTTAGCAATGTCCCTCCTGCATTTTGTCTAAGGCTTTTCCTTCCATCCCCTGCAAGAATCACCTCGATGGGCTCGGCACTTGCTGCTTCCTCCTGATTCTTCTGAGGCCTTAGCGCGTGCGATGCGCCTGAGTCCAAGAGAGCATCCTTTTCTTGCGCAAACGTCAACTGGGGAAGCTGAGGGATATCTGGAAGATCAGCCCACATCATTGCCATCTTGGGCAACTCAACACTGCTTTCGCTCCCTCGGGAGGTTGACTTAAGGTCCTGCAGCATTTGATGAGCCTCAGCAATCATGGCTTTGAGCTTGGAGGAGTCTGCTGACGAAGACTGACCAGGAGGAGAAGGTGTCGCAACGGAGGAAGAGGCGGCTGAGGATTGCAAGGCATCACTTACCTTGGGAGCTGGGGGTGGAGGCTTTGCGCCCTCAACGCCCTCACCTGACGACGACTTCGCCTTCGGGCTCTCCTGATTACCTCCTTTCCCTCCTTTGCCCCCTCCCTTAGCATCACCCTTAGACCCTGTAGGACTGTCAGGCTTAGGTGCTTTGCACTCTTGGACGCGATGACCAGTTGAACCGCAATTGAAGCAACGCTGTCCCCGCTGCGCCCGAGTCAATGACGAAGTGTCATGCGCAAACCCACACTTAGCCCCTCGAGAGCATCCAGCATCAGTTAGGAAGTTGCGACACGGGGTTGCGCTCTTCGCCTTAGCTTGAGGTTGCTGATTTGGCTTTGGTGGAGGAGGCACAGGAGCAGTGGTTGCATTTGCGTTGGTCTGGGCCATCGTGGCAGTCTTGGGGCCCTTTGGCACGGCACCGCTATGCGACAAGTTTTCCATTTCTGCTAACAGCAAACCATAAAGTTCATCTACCTTTGCTGAAGACGGATTTATGTCTACTCGAAGCGTTGACCGCGCAAGCTGAATCCGAAAAGCGGCTTCCGCGTGCACCTCAAGAGGCTTCTTGCACACTAGGGTTAAGGCTCTTATCAGGATAATCGGGTCAGGCGGCGTTCCGCCTACACTCCTCACCCTGAGCAGCCATCTGTGCCACTTTCGGAGGGCCTTTGCCGCTGAAGCTGCATCGGCGGCTTCACTCGGTGATTCAAGGCATTTCAAGGCAGTTGCTCTTTCAAGCAACGAACCCGGTTGATAAATCACCATGACACGACACCATATCGCAAGAATCCCTGTCAATCTTCCTGCTACGCATTCTTCTCTAACGGTTTTAGGAAGTGCAGCCAACACCAATGTTTCTGCTCGCTTCTCTACCCGCTTCCACCTTTGCTGCTTCAACACCTCGTTCGGTTGAGGCTTGTGGCTCAAACGCGCTACAGGATCAAGCTTAAGGAATTCAGAGTAGTAGCTTTCTGCTGATAAGAGAATGTTCTCCCACCATTCAGCACTGTTATCCGATATGTCTTGCATCGCTGGGCTAATCGTGTATACCCAATCCTGGAAGTCAACCGGGGCCTCAGGGCCTGGCTCAACAAGGGTAGGCAAACTGGTTATGCCTGGCTTTACGTTTTCACTTTTCGGACTTTCAGACGATCTCATAGAAACCTCTTGCAATTGGCGCATGCCAGCAATCAGCAACTCTAAAGAATTACTTCCCAAGCTGTCACCTCCGGTTGCCCTTTCACCTGACCGCTCGATTGGCAAGGTTGCTGGGCTCGGCGCAATGGGAGCAGCTGGACAAGTCGCCCGTCCGCTTTGGTCAGAGTCTCCGGCACCCTGCTGCGCGGCATACGCTTGCCAACCACTGGGGTCACTGGGGCCTAAACCACTAGGGTACCCGTAGGGGTTTGGGTTTGATGCCGGCTGCTCCTGCACTCGAGGCGCGGAAGCATTAGGGATACCCGAAAGGACTAAACCACTAGGGCAACCGCTAGGGTTGGGGTTTGCCGCAGGCTGCTCTGCAACCAGAGGCACAGGAGCACTAGGGACACCCAAAGGGACTAAACCGCTAGGGTAACCACTAGGGTTGGGGTTTGCCACAGGCTGCTCTGACGCCAGAGGCACCGGAGCACTAGGGACACCCAAAGGGACTAAACCGCTAGGGTAACCACTAGGGTTGGGGTAGTGCGACGGCGGCGCAGCTGGCATAGATTGCCACACGCTAGGGGCACCCAGGACTAAACCACTAGGGTAACCGCTAGGGGGGCTGGCATTGGAAAGCGGCAGACCATCTGCCACGGACCCATAGCCCGGATTTCGAAGATTCGGATGCGGAGGCAAAGGAGGAGGTAAAGCCGGCGATTGAGAATGAGGTGGTGGATGAGGTGGTGGAGCTGGAGAGCTCCTTGAGGCATTTGGCCAGAAGCCGCGTGAGCCCGGGAGCCAACCACCTAAGAACCCACCTAATCCATTCGCGTTGACCTTCGGAGGAGCTGCAGGGGCTACACTACCTACATTTTCCTCTCTAAGTCTACGGTTTTCTTCCTCCAATTCTCTAAGCCTTCGATTCCTAACCTCAAGCTCCCTCTCAACCTGCCTACGAACCTCAGCCTGAATGACTTCCATACTTAGAGACGCGGAGGAAGGCGGGGAAGCTACTTGTCCTACCGGACCAGCTACATGTTGATACAGTTGAGGCGCCTGCTCTTCGAGCTGGGCAAATCTACGCATCTGCTCAGGAGAGAAAAGCGACTTCGGTGTCACCGGAGTCTGGTACTCAGTTTGAGCGGTCTGTGAAGAGGGCTGAGTCACCAAAACTTCTTGTCCTCCTACATCCGCAATTTTCTGTAGCATCCACTGAACTCCTTGAGCAAAGAAGCCCTGACCCCCAACCGTAACCATCATAGAAGGTGCTTTTGGTCCTCCTTCCAAGTGCAGTTGAGCTCCTAGCTGCGGCTGCGCCTCGTTCTGTTGAAGAACCTGTGTTGTCAGAGTCTGAGCTTCATGAACTCGTTGATCTTGAAGTCCATCCACGGGCGGGCTCGCGGAAGAAGCCGCTCCAACTACATCAGTTCTCATCATGGGAGGTGGTACAGCGGACGCCGCCAAGGCGCTCGATGTGCCACCTTGCCCTCCAGCTTGGGTGCTCTGGCCCATTGAAGCTTCCGAAGCTCCAGTAGAACCATATCCCATCACCTGACCAGATGGAGGAGGTGGAGGCGTAGGAGCCTTTACTCCTCCCGCGACACTGCCAGCTGGGGCTTGCCCTGCTACCAAAGCAGGGTTCTCCATTGTAGCAGAGTGTTGCGGCTGCCTAATTTCTCCATCTAGATCCAGCTGCTGAAGAGGCGTTGTCCCATTGACCAATGCAGAGCTCGGCAGCGTCCCGTAACCTTGGGCGCTCATAACCTGATGATCTGGAAGATCGTGCATGTTGGGATTTGCACCGTCCATCTCAGCTCAAGCTTCGTTCCAAATTTATCGGATGATCCCGGAAGAGGAATCCAGACAACTGAAACTGACCATGGCGCTCGAACGGAATGTTTTCTCACTTCACTCGACAAAGCTCTGAAAGTATGTTGAGAGGCTACGCCCTTCTATGCCTGTGATGGCTGTTCGGCCTTTGGCCAAGTTCACGACTCTAAAGTCTTCTAGCATAGGGGCCTTGCACTCTCTCACTTGAAGAACCACAAGGGCTACGACAAGTCACTTCAAACGACGGAAACTACTCGGGAGGTGAGGGCAGACTCAGGCTTCAACATACTACTACTACTACTACTACTACGACTACAACAACTACTACTACTACTACTACTACTACTACTACTACTACTACTACTACTACTACTAGTCCTACTACTACCACTACTGCTACTACTGCTACCACCACTACTACTACTACTACTACTACTACTACTACTACTACTACTACTACTACTACTACTACTACTAGCCTACTACTACTAGCCTACTACTACTACTACTACTACTACTACTACTACTACTACTACTACTACTACTACTACTACTGCTACTCGTACTCTTATCTCCTACTGCTGCTACTTCTACTGCTACGACTACGAATACGTGGATCTCGACGAGTACTACTCATGTAGTAGTACGAATGATGCGCCCACTGCTGCTACTGTTTTGACAGCTGCTGCTGCTCCGATGGCAACGACGAAGTTCAGCGGTGCGCTGCGACATCTTGTTTCACGTATGTGACTTCGCGTGCACTGCTGCTACAACCACCATGGCCACGAACACCACCGCAACACATGATAGCGGCAAACCCAGGCCACTCAGTCGACAACATCTACCAGTTTTGTTGTTGTTTCAGTGATGCCAACCTTTTTAGGTTACGTGAGACAGGCCAACTCGGCTGGGACTTGTTCGTGGCATGGCTCCAGCGCAACTACATGTCCTAATCCGCTTTTGCAGCTTCATATCCGGACTTTAGATCCCGAGTGACGTATGGATACTGGCGCCCTTGAAGCCTTCGTGTCAAGACATTACATGGCTTTGTGTGTGTTTTGTTTTATTGTTAGGTTATTATCGATTTGTGTTTGTTTGCCTTCGCGTGATTTTGTCTTAATGTATTGTACATGCTTTAATGTGACTTAGTTGTTGTTTTGCTGTTTGTGTGTGGGTGTGTTTCTTTCGTCGGGACCCCAGAGAAAAAAAACATACACAAGTCGCAGCCAAAGCCCGCAACCCTGATCGGCTCAGCCCCACCCACACCCCAAAACTCCGAAAGGTGGCAATCTTGGGACTCTAGATCCTCCGGGTCGAGATCCGGAGGGTCTGTATCCTTCCTCAGAGTCTCCTAGGCCTTCTAGGCATGCATTCTTCGTGCGCGCATGTTTCTCCATCTCGGCCGGGTTCGACCAATCATTGAACCAAGGGCACAGCCGAGTGCAACAGTAAAGATGTCTGTTGCAAAATGGCGAATTGTCATCACGATGCCCAGGAGGAAGCTAGGGGAGAACCCCCGCTGCGCCTCCATGTATTTTTGTTTTGGGAGGTCATCATTTAGTTCTTGCATGTTCTTGTCATACAGTGCATAACCTATCTTCTGTTTTTCGTTGGATTTGACATAGAAGGTTTATGGATTTACGTTGTTATATATATCCTTATGGTGTGCTTTTTGGATCGATTACTGGCATTTGTTATTGTACTGTTGTTTCTAGTTGTTTTGATGTGTCGGAATAAAGCTCATGATGATGCAAAGTTTCAACCATGTGGATGTGAGGCTGCAAAAAAGCCCAATGAATTTGCCAAGTCCACGCACTCCGTTGACAACGGAACCCTTGAAGGTGCAGTGCAAGGCCCGGGCTTGAACTTGCAAAGTCAACGCACGGTCTCACTCTCAATGATGAAGCACGCCTCTTGACTTATAAATGTGTCTACATAGTCGGAGATTACCAATGTCAACGTCAGTACCAATCCAAATCCCGAGCCTAGAATGTTCGGCCGCTCTGGCGCCCGATCAACGTCGCTCTTCGACAATACCCACGCAGCAAGGCCAGAAAAAGATTCTCGTGCCCAGGGCTCCACCAAAATCTGGCGGAGGGTCTGGTGACTTGCTTATTATTGTGAACCTCGGTTGAGCTTCCCGCTGGCTTCAGAGAGTTTTCAGCTTGACAATTTTTTGCATGGCTGATCATGCTGTGCTGCAAACCTTCAATCTCAATTTGCAGCTTCAAAGGCTCCGACAGTGCACGAGGCAGCCATGTGTTATAACGATTGAACCAGCTAGAAGAGTCGTGCCTCCAGGCCCCCCCATAATCATGCAGCATACCATTCCAGAGTATCGTGTTCTGTTTCCTCCACCAACCCTGGCACATCGGACTCTCAACGCGCCGTGTCCTCCTGAACCACGTAAAGCACCTTTGCAGAGTTACCTCGGGCAGGAAAAGAGTGCCTACATCCGAAACATCTCTCGCTGGCGTCAAGGACTGATCACGTGAATTTGGGCTCCACGTTTGGGGCTTTATGTTCTATGCAGCTCCGAAAGATAGTACCACCGAGTTGGAGAGGTTCAGCAGATCTTCTGGCTTGACGTTCAGGCTAGCGAGTCCTCGAAAGACCTTGATACAGTAGGTCGAAACCATTGTGAAAGCAAAAAGGTCTCAACCTTGAAGGGAAGGCACTGCGCCGTGGCGTTGGTAACGCACCCTTGAGCTACCATGAGCTGCACTCAAGGGAAGCTCCGCTAACAGGCCTTTGCTTCCAGTGCGGATTTCACTATGCTGAGTGCAAGCATCAACCCCGCAAGCTCATGAACACAAGGAAAACCATGATCGTAGTGGTCGCGACAACGCAGTATATGTATATATGTGTATGTGGTAGTTGATCTAAAGCTCCTTCAGCGATAACTTATATGAAAGGCCAACTGCATAGCTAAATATGCCTTCGCGGAAGTTTCGCGATGGTGCCGCTAGAGTTATGCATTTGTTGCGAAAGTTATCTGTTTAGCCTACTTGCCGTACCATGCCGTACCATTACCGTTACTGTTACGATTACTAGCACTATGAGTATGACTATCACTATTTCTACTAAGTACTACTGCTGTTATTGCTATTACCACTGTTGAAAGTAATATTGTCATCATTGTTACGATGACCACTATGATTTTACTATGATAAGTATGATTACTGTGATTACTAAACTAGTCGAATGCGTTTTCTTTTTCTTGACTATTATTGTTTCTACTGCTATTGCTATTGTTACTGCTGTTGCCATTATTACCATTACGACTACTAATAGTATTAGTAGTAGTATTAGCACACCAGCACCACCACCACCACCACCACCACCACCACCACCACCACCACCACCACCACCACCACCACCACCACCACCACCACCACCACCACCACTTCTCATGCTCTTGCCACTGGAACTGCCACTGCTGTTACTACCCCCGCAGCTGCTACTACTACTACTACTACTACTGCTCCTACTGCTACTGCAGCTACTGCTACTGCAGCTACTGCTACTGCAGCTACTGCTACTGTTACTGTCGTGACCACTTACTACCACTGCCCGCCATCCCACCGCCGACGGGTACTACCTCCCACCTCTTTGGCGTCCTACCTACGATTGCTACTGCTCCACTTCACGCTATGTGCAGTGCCTTGTAGCGCCGTCGATCCTAAGTGTAAGCAACGACAAACCCAAAAATTTGTTCCCCTACGGGGTTTAGCGCGTAAGCTTCGAGTAAGAGATGTCAGACTCGACGCAGCCCGATCAAGGCCAGCCCCCAATGGACACTGTTTGCATTTCGCGGTTGGCTGCCGCAAGGGGCTCCTCTTCGGAAGGCTTCCAGAAACCCTCAATCAGTTTTGCCCCGCAGAAGCTTTGCTCAAGAAACTTGGTCACGCATCTAAACCCTGAGGCACCAACACGGCTTCGTTCAATATCCAACCCTTCAGACGGCCTTAGCCAGCCCTTTCCAACTATTGCAGACTTCACGCAAATCTGAAACCCCTAAGAAGCCTGCCGCAAGCTCTTCAGCATAATGCCCGTAAACTCGTGGCGTCGAGAAGCTTGTAGCCTGTAGTTCAGAGTTCTAACATGTTCTAACTTGAGAAGGTATGTAGATATGCCTCCGCGAAAGTTCCGCGATGATGTTGCGAAAGTTATGTATGATCTTGCGAAGAAGGTCTTTCCGGGATCAAGCAATTTAGATCAACAGCCATGTATGTATATGTATGTATGTATGTATATGTATGTATGTATATGTATGTATGTATGTATGTATGTGCATATATATATATATTCTGCATACGTAGGCTTCTGTGCCTATGCGTATATGCATGTACATGTATATATCTGTTTAAGTAGCCATGTGTTTGCATGTGTGTATATCCATATGTAGGTATTTATGCAAATATGTATGTCATGTCACAATCTGTAGTTCTGTGTAAATGTCTGTGTGTATACATATATAATATTTATGTGTTTATGTATTAGTATATATACATATATGTATGTATTCATTTATTCCCCACCCTCGGTGTGGGGTTGTTAGATTTTAATGTCAGCTATACTCCTCGCCCGCTGAGATTACCTCCTGGAGTACCCAACCCCGCAGACTACCGTGAGAATACCGTGAGAATCCCTGGAGTGCCCAACCCCACAGACTACCGTGAGAATCGCTGGAGTGCCCAACCCCACGGACTACCGTGAGAATCCCTGGAGTGCCCAACCCCACAGACTACCGCGAGAATCCCTGGAGTGCCCAACCCCACAGACTACCGTGAGAATCCCTGGGGTGCCCAACCCCACAGACTACCGTGAGAATCCTTGGAGTGCCCAACCCCACAGACTACCGTGAGAATCCATGGAGTGCGAGAATCCCTGGAGTGCCCAACCCCACAGACTACCGTGAGAATCCCTGGACTGCCCAACCCCACAGACTACCGTGAGAATCCCTGGAGTGCCCAACCCCACAGACTACCGTGACAATCCCTGGAGTGCCCAACCCCACAGACTACCGTGAGATTCCCTGGAGTGCCCAGTCCCAACTTTGGAATCTGCCGGGGCCTCGCAGCCTCGAGGCTGAATTCATAATGCATCGAACTCGTTTGTCACAAGCAGATTCCACACGTACTCTTCTGTCATGTGTTGTACAACATCTTGTGCTATACAAACACACTTGCTCCACACCTAAACCCCATCACAACGCGTGTGCCAATCTTGCTGTGTTGGCCGCAACGTGGCGGCCCGCGGGAGTGCTTGGGAATACCAGGGTTTTCGGCTGCAGCGTGGCGGCCCGCGGGAGTGCTCGGGAACACCAGGGCTTAAGGTTTAGGCTCGGGTTTTTTAGGTCTTAGGATTTGCGTGTAGGAAGGACAAGGCGCTAGGGTGGGGATGTTCGAAGTAAAACAATTTATATGTACTTGTTCATGTAGGTATGTATACATGGTAGTTGACCGAAAGGTCCTGGAACCGAGGTTCATATGGAAGGCCGACTCCATAGCTAAATATGTCTCGCGAAAGTTCCGCGAGGGTGCTGCGAAACATAGATTGTTTCAGGCGAAAGTTATGTGTTTAGCCGACTTGCCGTAATACTAGTACTAACTTCGACGACTACTGCTTCTGCTTCTGCTCCAGTGCCGGGTCCTGCTCCTGTTCCTGCTCCTGTTGCCGCTGCTGCATCCGGGTCCTGCACAGGGTCTAGCACGTAAGTTGCGCGTAAGTGCCGTTAAAGTCGACGTCGCCAGGTCAAAGCTCAGAAACTTAACTCTTAAGACGGCTTCGCTAAAAACCTAACCGTTAAGACGGCCTTACCCATCCAGCCAGTTCCAACTATTGTAGCTTTCACGCAGCCCTGAAACGTGTAGGAAGCCTCCCGGAGGCTTTTGATTGCGCCCGTAATGCTTGCCGTCGAGAAGCTTTGAGGAAGCTTTGCACAAGCCGTCAAGTCAAGACAACCTCCAGAAGCCTTTGCAGAACTTTGAGAAGCTCATGCTTCAAGAAAATCGTAGTAGGAGACGATTGAAAAGCCTTTATGGGGTTTGTACGAAGTTCCAAGAGGCCGCTCAGACGGCCGTAGCAGGCCACTAACCGAAAAGGCCTTCTTCATTTCGGCCTTATAACTGGGCTTAAAACTTGCAAAGGCATGTAAATATGCCTCCGCAAAAGTTCCGCGATGGTGCTGCGGTTTTGTATGCAAAGAGGGTCCTTCCGGGATGATGAAGTTTTGAACAACACCCTTATATGTATATATATATATACACACACACTAACATACATAGATTTTGCGTATATGATGGTGCTGACGATGGTGATGATGATGACAAGGATGGCGATGACGAAGAAAACAATGATCATCACGAAAATGATCTTGATCACGATGATAGTGCGGATGGTGATGATGACGATGATGATGATGGTGATGCTGATGGTGATAAGGATGACGACGACGAAGATGAGAATCCTGATGCTTCATTCGTAGTTGTAGTAGTTTCTGTCCTTGTCGTTGTTGCTGTCGTCGTCGCTGCGGTTGTGTGAGTTGCTGCTGTTCGCATGATGATGTTCTGAACATTTGCATCCTCCGTAGCCTCCACATCTTCCTCGTTTACTTTTCCTCTTCCACCTCCGCCCTCTGATCCTGGGAGTTGGCTGCATGTTGCCCTGTCGCCAAGCATTGCTGATGTTGTGCAAGTCAACCAATATGTGCGGCCAGTAATTCTGGGGTTTGTGGTTGTGTGCTCAGTCATTTACAATGCTGTGAGCCCTCAAGCGGTTCTTTTGAGAGTTTCGCTGTTCGGCAGCACGTGGTCAGGAACCACCTACAAGGGTTTTTGCCGACAACAATCCCACTCATCAGCAGGCGCGTGCGGTTAGTAGGTCGGACCAACGCTCACAGCAGATCGGCTCAATTCAGGCCCAAAGGCCAAAGTTGGAAAGCGCAAGCAAGAGGCCTCGGGCATCTTCGGAAGTCCGAAAGAAACTGTGTTGCACATTAAGTTCCTCAAGCCCATGCAGCAGGACCCACGCCGGCAAGTGAAGCGTGAAGCCGGGACCTTGGCACCCGGTCACTGTTGCAGTCCGCTTACCAGGCGCAGGTAAAACGCAAAATTGAAGACGCAGCTTAACAAACTCGCCAAAACTATGAGTACTCATATCGCTGACGCCGTGATCAGATACAGGAAGACGTACTGTGATGTAAGGAGTTGCAGATAGCCAGGATGTTATTCGGGAGCTTTGTAAGAACATGCCAGCAAGTGCGAGTGTCTCACGTGCATGTGAACACAGGACGATTTGGGCGTACGTTTGTCTATGACCTATGTTCTGAAATCGGCATAAACCTCGAGTTTCTGCTGTTCTGTTATCTTGCACATGCGCTTTTACGGCTGCAGCAGCCAGGACGTGTCTTGGAATCTTCCACATCAAGCTGATTAGGTTTATGTCTATTGCGCTTTTAATTGTACTCTAGTAATGACATCACAGCTCGTTTAGCTCGACCAGACACGGCGGCTAACATCACAGCTCGTCTAGCTCGACCAGCGACAGCGACAGCAGCTGCAAAAGCATCGGTATCCCGAATGAGAGATGATGAATGAATACTCACAAGTGGATATGGTTGCAAGGTTGAAAGAGCTGATGCTAGCGGTACTCGAATGAGATCGAGAGTTTGTGCGGCATGAGCGAACGAGGTAGGGGCACCACTCAGAGATAGCTCAAGTAACCCGAAACACAAACAAACGCAGCGGCTCACATAATAACATACCTAAATGCATATCCATATAACTCCTTACGCACGCGCAAACTTACATACCTACCCACCTACATACATACGCAGATGTGTGCCTTCATGCGTGCGAGAATGTTAATGCATGTGTGTATGTATGTATGTATGTGTGTATATATGTATGTATGTATGTATGTATGTATGTATGTATGTAGTTGTACATATGTCATATGCAAACAAATAAAGAACACATATGTATATATATATATATATATATATATATATAGAATCCCTTCCCCCTAATATGAAAGGGCCTCCCTCCCCCTCCTCCAATATGGAAACTGGATTTCGCGGCGGGAGTTTGTGTATGAGAGGGAATTCGGGGCATCCACATTATACGAGTCGGATTGAGAGTAAAAATGAGCCAGCGCAAAGACCGCTCATCACGCAGCCGTTCCGGCTGTAGAGCAGACAGCCCCGCTTTAAACCCTAAAGCCTTATATTAAACCCTAAAGCCCCAAAGCCGAAAGCCCTAAAGCCCTAAGCCCTGCAAAGCCCTAAGCCCTAAAAACACCTAAATCCCAAAATCCTGGTCGTTTCGGTTTAGTACTACTGTAGTCTTGGCTCTATTAGAACTAATGCAATCCTGGGCCCCCCCTAATGTTTGTAATTAACTCTCAATTGTGGGCCCGAAACCGCGAAATTCCGGAGACCGGTAGTTTTCATATCGGGGGGGATTAATATTAGGGGGAAGCGATCCTCTATATATATATATATATATATATATGTTTGTTTTTTGTTGCTCCCCCCCTCCCCCCAAGATCTACGCTTTCGCGGTTCTTGGGGCATGGGGCGCACGAAACCCTATAATGCTCAAAACATTCCAAAATTTCTAACCTCAGAACTCACGAAATGCTGTAATGCTCAAAAACTCCAATATTCTGGCATCCATGGCCAGGCCAGGGGGCAGATTCCTGAAAATTTTGGATTTGTTTTAGCATTCCAGTGTTTCGTGAGCTTTTTGAGGCAGTGAACAGTTGGTTTCAGTTCGAGCATTCGAGTGTTTTGTGAGGTTCAAGCCACGAAACACTGCTATGCTCAAGTTTTGCCAGCTTTGAGGCTGTGAAAAGCTTGGTTTTTGGAGCATTACAGTGTTTTGTGATGTTCAGGCCACGAAACAGTGTAATGCTCACAAAAATTCAACTTTTTCAAGCCCTGAAACGCGCTGTAATGTTCAAAAAATCCAAATTTTTAAGGAATCCGCCACCGGCCTGGCCATAGATGCCAGAATTTTGGATTTCGGGATTTGTTGAGCATTACAGTGTTTCGTGAGTTTCTGGGTTGGAAATCTATTGAAGTTTCTGAGCATTACAGTGTTTTGTAAGGTTTAGGCTACGGAACACGGCTATGCTCAAGTTTTGTGAGGATTGAAAACTTGGTTTTTTTGAGCATTGCAGTGTTTTGTGAGGTTCAAGCCACGAAACACTGCTATGCTAAAGTTTTGTGAGCTTTGAGGCTTTGAAAAGTTGGTTTGTTTTGAGCATTACAGTGGTTTGTGATGTTCAGGCCACGAAGCACGGTAATGCTCACAAAGATTCAACTTTTTCAAGCCCTGAAACGCGCTGTAATGTTCAAAAATTCCAAAATTTTAAGGAATCTGGCCCTGGCCTGGCCATAGATGCCAGAATTTTGGAATTTTAGAAATTTTGGAGCATTACAGTGTTTCGTGAGTGTCAGGGTTGGAAATTTTGGAATGTTTTGCGCATTACAGTGTTTCCTGATGTCCAGGACAGGATACACTGTATCACAAGAGAACTGTTTGCACTCAACCGCAACCGTTGTCAAGGAAGGGAATTACTATTGTATGTGTCTTCTGGAACAGCAAAGGTTTGGATTATTCTTGTCTGATAAGTACGAACAAGGCCTGCCTAGTCGTTACAAAGTTTATTTCACGCATGTTTTCGGAGGTTCGTAGATCTATGGCACCAGCAGCACTGCTTCTAGTATTTGATTTTTTGGAACATATTTTTGGCCCTTCTTCTTCAAGCTGCACAGCCTACAGATCCAGCACTGCAATAATGAATGCAGCTTAGGTGCTAGAGAAGCGCAAGCCTATCTAGAATTTATTTCATTTCTTATTGAAGACTGTAGGAAGCTGTTTGCATTTTGCTATCATCAGGAACAATGGGAACTTCCTATGCGGTTTCCTATGAGACATGAGTCTTCATTCAGTTTACCTCTTATTGATGCTGTCCTATAATTGTACCCCGAAGAAGATACCAATCGCTATGTCCATGGCTGTGTCTCCAATCGCTGCCATAGAGCGTAACGCGTAAGATAGTTCTCTTCAAACTTCAAGCGACACTCCCTAGGCGTGATCAGGAGACAAAGACAAGCTTGTTTACTGGTAACTTCTACTAAACGGGCAAGAGATGTGAGACTTCTATCGGTTTCTATTGAAGCCCCCTCCCTCATATCCTGACAATGCGATGCCGGTCCTTCTATTTATGAGTGTGGCTTAGATTCTAAAGTTTAGATGCTGTCATAGTTCGTATATCACAACATGAACATGCACTCTCTTCAAAAACTAAAGGTGCCGTCGTATATCTTTCTTCTGGATTAGCAGGAGTCTTTATGTCTCTTGCTTGATAGGTATGAGGATGGCCCCAATTACTATCTTCAAATATAGATAGCGATTGCTGTGCACACTGCTGCTCTTAATCTTTGTCATAGATCGTGTCACAATGTAGAAAAGGAATTTTCTGCCATGAAGTGCCACGTTGCTCTGTTTTACAAGATTAAAAACCCCTGCCTTCTGATTGATACGTATCAATGCAGCCAGTCGTAATTAGTCCTGCTTCGTGTTTGGAAGGTTGCAAGAGCTCTCTTACTTCTGGCTGCCGAGGAGCCTTCTTGTGGGCCCGCAAAGGCACATGAACTTTTCAACTCCAGGGAAGCTTTCCCATTTCTTATGAGGCAAAGAACAACTATTGGAGTAGGGCTTCAAAAAAACTCGCTCGTATATTCGACTTCCTTCTTGTATAATGGACGGGACATGAAAGGAGCTCTTTAGTTTTGTAACTCATAAATCAAATGCTAGAGCTATTAGGCCGCATCAGAATCGGACGCTTCACGCGCAGCAAGAAAGAGATGTCCCTCGCACACAGACCTTTTCGTAAGAGAGAATATAGCATATTCATTATTAGAGGAACGTTGTTCATAAACACACCATGAAACACTGTAAAACGCAAAAAACACGAGGTGTTTAGTACTGCATGAAGAAAAACAGCAAGCCCTCCAGTATTTCGGTTTATCCAACACATAAACTATCAGAATTCTGCGGCCGAGATTCGGCGCCAGATTTACACACATATCAAACCCGCGACTTGTAGCAGCACGGTTTCCATCCACATGGTGAAAAGCACGATTGTATGGCTATTCACAGTGTTTTCGGCATATATGAGTACTGGACCAATGTAGAGAAGCAACCTGTGAAGCGTGTGGAAGAGGTGGGTGTAGATCCTGGGGGGGACCATATACTTCATATGTCTATGGGCTGCGTAGTATCCCCCCCTGCATTTCTGCATTGCTGTACTATTGTGGAACCAGCAACTGGTTTTGAAACCCACCGAAAGCTCAAACCCTTGACATCCGCAGCATATAAGCAATCGCGAATTCACATGGTTTTGAGTCCAACTCGAAGCCAACACAGCATATGCAGCATCTAAGTCTCTATGGATGATTATGGATGTTTCTCATCCTGTTCATTCCAGCGCGTACCATCACCCTACAAGTGCTACGATTTCGTTTCGTTCCTCACCAGCTCTGCAAAACTTGTTTGAAGACTAACCCGGGAAGTTGCAACAACCCATGCTTTCAGAATGCTGAAACCCGCACAATGCTAAGAATTGTATGACACCCTCGTCGAAACCCTGTTACAACATGCTAAAAATCCTTGCCTTGAAACCGTCGATACATCTTCGAATTGCATCTTTGTGTGACTGTCTCTAAACCGGTGTATTTCAGGTGTTCCAACAAACGCGCTTTAGTCATTAGTCTGGTTCAGTCATTCCTTATACCGAAGTCAGTTTTGGAACTAAAAGTTTTCCATCTTTTTACTGTAGTGCCGGAATCCCATTAAAATCTCCGTTTCTGGACGCATTGCTATGACGTTTTGGCAAACATATAGGTTTCCATAACATGTCCCTGGTGTTTCCGGTAGGTATATTTGGGTGTTGCATTCTTTAATTCTGTATAATGGCTGCCCCAAGCCAAAATTGTAAACTTGCATACTACAACCTGAGCAAACGCTGTATAGTGTTGTTCCTGGGGGACAACATATACATGGTATATGCGCTTATGTTCGACTTACGCACAACATGACAAGCTTGGTGAGCTCGATGAGGCATCTTCTTTGGCGTCTGGGGTCGTGGTTCCCGGAGGTTCCGTGCAGCGACTAGTCGTGACTAGCACCTATAAGTTCTGAGTTTGGACAAGACGCTAAGAGGTGACACTATGCCCTCCTGTTCTTGTGAATGTGGCTCTTGCCTGTATCTGTTGCACCTTCGTGTGTTGTTTCCGGATCAATTCTCAAGGGTTAACGAGTTACCGAGTGCAGTTGTTTTGCATTTTCCATGTACGTTGGCTCTCCAGTTTCCAACATGAAGCTCGTAAGAAGGCATTATCAACAAGTCATGCCAACGAAGGAGCGCAAGTAGGCATCATAGCCGAATAGCTTCAAAACAGCTTGACAGCTCTAGTCAGAATCATCTTTCGTAGCATAGTCGCAAGAGTCCAATGTCAGTAGCAGCAGTTGAATGAGCAGTTGCAGTAGTAGCAACGGCAGCAGCAGCCGTCGTCGTGGTCCTCGTCGACGTCGTCGTCATAGTTTCAAAGTACCCATGCCCAATTCACGCCTCTTTCCTGGTCCCAGGCTTTCGCAAGTGCCACCATCGGATATCCCAAAGCAAGGATTCCGGACATCAGTCTTTGCAGTGTTCCCTGCTGGAAAAGCAAGCGCTTGACTGTGCGTATTTGCATGCATACATTAATTCTCTGTAGACCTGGGAGACTTCGCTGAAAACAGTATGCATGCACGCAAGAACCGTTACTGCAGTGACTCCCAAAGCCGGCAGAGCGGCGGTCTATGAGACGAGTACAAAGCCCCACGGGAATTGCATCCGGGAACTTGGGGTTCCAGCAGCCTATCGCTCAGCTAGGCCTCAGAAGTCCTCTGCATCCGTCAGGGATGCAACACTGGTTTCAGCTCTTTGCCGAAATTTGGCTATCAAGGTGTGCATCTAGCAGAGCGCATGTGTCAAGAACAAGCAGAAAGTATGCGGACAGCGAATCGCATGCATTGTCATGAAGGGGACAGTCGACTTCGCTCGTGAAGGACCGCATGAGCTTGCTGGAGCACTGCAGCCTAGGCTTGTAGACCGCAGCAACAAGGCCTTCCCATTATGGAAGACAGCAGCCAAGCACTGGTTGAGTGATCAGTCTAGCAAGCCTCGGCCACACGCTGCCACAAGGCCGGACGTGTTGACGCTTGCACCAAACGAGGGGTTCCGAGCCGGGCATCGAGCATTTCCAGGCTCCCCAAGGTGCGGCAGACATCGGCAGTCTGAAGTCACGTCTGAGGTCGGCATGCCGCTGGACCTGGCTTCAGCTGGGCACTCTGAGGGACGGGTGTCCACGACCGGCATGACTTGATCAGGCACTCTTTTCGTGTCTTCAAACTGCATGTTGGGAAAGCACGTGTGGTTGGTGCTTGGCTCATTTTTGCTACTGGGTAGGGCCAGGTACAAGTAGTGTCGGGTGTGGCGGGGAAGCCGCTGAAGATCAAAAGCCAACCCACCACCCTCCAAATAGGGTGTGCTACAGCAGTGGAACAGTAACACGGTGCTGAAGACCATTGAAGATCAGCACACAATGACGAATCCCTTTGGATGGACGCTCGTGAAGGGGGAGGCTCGAACGAAAGATCGGGCCCGCCATAGCCCTTAAGGTAGAGCGGTGCAGCGGGTGACGTACCCACCACCTGTGATTTGTGAAGGGGCTAGGCGGTGTTGGGTGCAACAAGCAAATCTGCGGATCAACATAAAGTGAGCACCGTGAGACGGTGCTCAGGAGATCGGTGAGGTGCTCGTGTCGAGCACTTTGGTGCTTAGGGTTTTGTGCTGTTTCGCCAGCTGCTCCGTTCTGTACATAAAGATAAAGATTGTATGCTGCATTTCACTTTTTGGTCGTTTGAACCTTCGACCGGACTTCGGTTGGCACACTGCGAAGACCTCGGCACAGGCTGCGGGTACTGTAGCATTCCGAAGCTTGTGATACAGGCTTCGGACTTTTTGTTCGATGTTCAGACGCGCTCGTTTGAAACTTCAGAGTGATGTGAGTTTGACGGTTCAGTGTTAGGCCACGTGACGAAGCAGCAACTGCAGTTGCCCGGTCCAGCGTCAGAACCGGCCGAGGTGTCGGCTCAGCTCGAGCTCAATGACATCCCGGAAAGCGCTCATGAGCCTGAGCCCCGAATGTGTGAGCTCTTCGACCTGATCGCGCTCTCGACTCCGCTGTCGTCGCTCTTGGGTCTAGACCCGGCATGCTCCAGCACCTCATTCTGACAAGCGCGTTTTTAGCATTACCCACCACGATAGATCAGAGGGCGCATCGTTTGCTGGTAGCGGGAGGTCGCCTAGAACTTCATGCATATACTTGTTCAATGCTACCTTTGTTATCATCGTTAGGCCAACAGGCAGTGCTCATTGAACAAATTTCGCATATTGCATCTTGGATCTCAGGTCTCTCTCTCTCTCTCTCCCTCTCTCTCTCTCTCTCTCTCTTTTTCTCTCTCTCTCTCTCTCTCTCTCTCTCTCTCTTTTTTTCTCTCTCTCTCTCTCTCTCTCTCTCTCTCTCTCTCTCTTTTTCTCTCTCTCTCTCTCTCTCTCTCTCCCCTCTCTCTCTTCTCGCCTCCTCTCTCTCTCTCTCTCTCCTCTCTCTCTCTCTCTCTCTCTCTCTCTCTCTCTCTCTCTCTCTCTCTCTCTCTCTCTCTCTCTCTCTCTCTCTCTCTCTCTCTCTCTCTCTCTCTCTCTTTCTCTCTCTCTCTCTCTCTCTCTCTCTCTCTCTCTCTCTCTCTCTCTCTCTCTCTCTCTCTCTCTCTCTCTCTCTCTCTCTCTCTCTCTCTCTCTCTCTCTCCCTTGCATGCATGCATGCGCATGCATGCACGGATGGATGGATGGTGGATGGATGTGTGTATCTGTGTGTATGTGTGTATATGTGCGTAAACATCTGTGTATGTATGTACGTGCGTAGGCATGCTTCTAATAACACGCATACAGGTGTATATATTACAATACGTGTATATGTATATACACATATCTATTTATTAATTCGTTTATTTAGTCGTACCTATACACACCTACACATATACATATGCGGATGTTACACATACACATGTACATACACTTATACATGTACATATACACATACACATGTATACGTAAACACATACAGATACTTATACGTATACATATACACATATATACATATGCCGGCACATATGTCAATGTGTATATGTATATGCGTAGGTTCGTACATATGTGTGTGTGTATGCATGTGTCAGTGTGTGTGTGTATATTTACGTATATGTAAGTACATATATGTATATACATTGGCCGCGTATATATGTCCTTATATATACATACATGTTCAAGCATGGCTTGTGCAAGTAGTAGCGTCATAATCGAGAGAAGAACTGTGGCGATGATTGTTACTGTCATGCTCCTGGTGACAATGAAAATGCTGACACTGATGGGGCTGATGATGATTATGGGACTATTGTTGATGATCATGGTGATGGTGGTCATGGTCGTGGTGATGATGATGGCGGTGGCACCGATGATGAGGAGGAGGATTGTGCCGGCGGTGTGTTGACACAAAAATCATCATGCTGGTGGATTGCCCGGTCAATTCTGAGATGCTTCTGGTTTAATGATGATGCCAGACAATGATGACGCTTCTACTTCTGCTGATTGTCGTGATGGTGATGGTCAGGGTGATAATGATGATGGTGGTTGATGATGATGACAACACGCTACCGCTGATACTGCGGCATGTGAACGTGGTGATGACCGCAATCCTGGCAGTCATCATGGTGGTGGATGGTTGGGTCAATTCCGAAGTTCTGGTGATTGTTGATGATGGTGGCGATGATAGTAAGTGCGTCCCGAAGAAGAAGAAGCATATCAGGCCGATGGCGATGATGATGCTGTTGGGGATCATGATGATGATGACGATGCCGATGATGTGGTTGATGATGAGGGTGACTGTAATGAAGAGCTGGTGTTGGTTATGTCCAGAGGTCTATGGTTTCGGGGGCGGCGAGGTTTGCGGATTTCGGAGTAGCATTAGCGGATTTTCAGGGGATGTCCTCAAACGCAAACCTCAGCTCCGGGCTGTTTGGAACAAGTGTCTGACTACAGGCAAGACAACGGGCAACGGGCAATCTACAGCAGACCGGTTGACGGAGTTCGATTTAGCGAATTAGGAAATGCATGGATAGATGAGGAGGCAGTTCACCAGATGCAACGGTTATGCCAGGACTACAGCCCTCTTCTTGCATTTCAGAGCACCACATCACAACAAGTAGCCTGACCTCCTAAGCATTGCACATGCTCTACCTCTATGCCTGTATTCTCTTTTTTTCGGCTCGCGTCGGGATTGTCCCAGGCCGGGGCCTGGCCATTATTTCGGTCCGGACAGCCAAGGCTTCAACGCGCCCGTAGCCAAGAACATAGCACCTGTTGTGTGGGATGTTGGGCATAGAATGAAGCTCTGGACGATTGTACCTTTGATTCTTCCATCAGGGGCGCGCCGGGAGGAGAGCGGGGGAATAGGTGGCCTTCGGACCTTGAATTGGGTGTTAGGGTGCACGGTCCCTGGTTTTGGGATCCAGACAAAAGGGTGCTGTTGCAAAAACAACATACATGAACTCTTTGCACGCGTGACCATATTGTTGAAGGCGGTGTTTTGTGCAGCTCCCTGACGGTGAGAGAGTCTATGAGACCAAGACTTCCATCGTTCCTACTGAAAGCACAGGGTCCTACGTGGCCGCGATGCAGCTGCAACTGCACAATCCAAGACCTGCCACATCCATACCGAATTATGCTAGCACACGCACAGGGCCAACAGCATGTTTCAGCAAGTTCCATTGTTCATGGTTCTGTGGACTTCGACATCGGCCAGAAAGGACAAGTTCGTGCCGCACTATTGGAGGCTTAGGTGTTGAAAGATCTCTGTTCTAGGGCCTGAACGCTCAATCGACCCCGAATATCTTTTTAAAGCTCGTCACAGAGACGCTCAGCGTTAGGCTTGGGAAGCAGATGTTCAGCAAGTGTCGCTCGGTGCCGTGCTGAGTGGGCGAATGAACATTCAGGACTTGTGTCTGATCTCACACCCTTTATATTCATGACTTGAGCTGATGGGCATCACCATGCTGCAGAGATCATTCTTATGGAACTGCGGGCCTGGAGGCGTGGCGATTTGGATCTGAAGCTAGTTTGGGCATGCTCCTGTCGTGTGTGTGTGTGTGTGTGTTGGTTGCAATCGCGGTCAAGAGGTGCCGGCAGGTCGAAGAGTTTACGGCCGAAGCAAATGAGCCATGTTGCATCGCTGCCTGCGTTGCTAAGGGTGCCCTAGATATCCCGGAAGCTTAATGCTTCTGCCAAAAGCACAGAATCTTCCCCCTGTTGCTGATGGGAAGTCGCATGCCAGATCCCAAACTTTAGGACACACAGTGGCCGAGCAGTGTGGCGCGGACAGTCCCAGAAGCTGCCTCTCCGATGCTCCTGAAGCGTCGCCAACAGGCACCGGAGATCAGTCTTCCACGAACAGGCCTTGCTGTGAAATAGCCACGGGATAATGTCCAGGCTTGAAGGTTGGAGCAGTAGGCCCACCGGATACTGCAGCAACTATTTTGTACTTCGTGTATATTGGTCTGACAAAGAGCAAGACGACGAGCTATGCAAGCTAGAACTGCCAGTGCCTTTCTCTCCGGGTTGTTAACGCGATGGGGCTCGCGCACTTTGAACACCACCACAAAATCCTTGCACTGCGGCACGGCGCTCCCGGACTTTGATCACATGCCCGCCACTGTAGTGCGTGTTTTGGTGTTTTTTGCGGTCTCCGATTTCGGTTCGATCACGTTTCATCGTGTCAGTTTCTTTGATCTTTGTCAGGGAAGCCGAGTGACCTCAAGTGTGTCGACAAGTTCTGTAAATGCCATCTTCGGCGCTACGACTTGCTGTTCCGATTTGATTGATTAACTGGTAAGATCTTGTACAGCCCATCAACATCTTGCAGCCAAAGTGCCGCATGAACCTGCAAGCATCAAACAGCTGATCGCCATTACACAGCTAAGCCAGAATAAACATTCAATGTATCATAAGCCTCCGCAGCGCAGTGGATGTCAGAGGCCATCTCTTGCTTGAATCGCTGCAGGCTGGGATGAATGGCAGAAAGTGACGGTGTCCAAGGCTTCGCAAGGCTGCCCTCCGCCTCCCCGGTGGAAACATGTACACCCGCCCGTTGCATAACTCATTCGCTGCTTGGAGTGCCGTGCTTCGGTGCAAAGCCGCAGACCATCAATTTCAATACTTTGGAAAGGTTGGCGAGGTGTGTGGATGATGGAAAGCCGTTGCCAACAGGGCTTCCGGGGATTCAGGGTTTGGAAAGGCTTAGAAGCGTCGCAGAGTAGATCAGTCGATGACATGTCCTTCAAGGTAGAGCAGCGGCGCCTGCCACCGAGCTGCTAGATCCGTAGGAGACTCTGGGTAAGTCGTCCTGAGTCCCCGGACCTTGGAACCGCATGCAGTGCCCATTAGGATCACACTGTTTGCCCGACCCGAAATCCGCGACGACCACAACGCAAAGCTCAAAAGATCAGGTAGTGTTCGCTGACCCGTGACGCAGCCCCATTTCCCTAGCCGAACCGAAGCCCGAGACCCGAAGCCGGCTTTGAGCTCATCTTGATCTTTATTTGATCTTTATATGAAAAGCCATGCTTCAGGCACGAATCTCGGTCGAGAATCACCAAGCTGTGCCTACACAGTGTGCAGCCTACTGCCAGCCACGTCAGCCCAAGGTGGTATAGTCGGGTTGCGATAACAACCCAATGGAGCTTTTTGACAGGTTCCAAAGGTGGATTTAGCATGCGTCGCGCGGCTGTTTGTGCATCGCACAACGTCTACTTGCGGAAACCAGGATTCAAGCCAGTCTGTATGCTTTATAGCATCTAGTAAAATAGCTGTTCGACCAGCGTCTAGTTGGCGGATACCAAGCATTCCCGTGAAAGCACCCAAGAGCTTCAGTTCCAACTTCCTTGATCGGGTGCTTGCGAAATCGACCGTCTACATGGGGAATGCCTGGTTTTGATTTGCTGCCACGGATGTGTTCCTTGAGTGTATGCCTGCGACATCCGGCGTTCACATGGGGAACTGCTGGTCTTGAGTTGTGTTGCCACTGACGTGTTTCTTGAGCGTGTGCTTGTGACATCGAGCGTCCAAATGGGGAATGGCTGGTGCTGCCATGCTAGTGGTGTGGAATAGCAGCAGAAGGATTTGCTGGTTTCATGAGAAACTTTCTTGTATCATCTGTTGTTATCGAACAGGAGTCTCGGTCACATTGTTTGGTCGGGAATCAACAATCTCCCCTCCGCGCATCCACGCAATGCCTGTATCGCGAAACAGTGTCCACACTGGGGTTCACATACAGAATCGGGGAGAAAATGTCCTCTAGATGGAATTGAAAGCTGCTTGAAAAAACCCGAGTCCGCGACATCTCCTGACAAGTGAGCTTATGCAACTCGGAGACTGCAAACAGCGTCCACAAATGGGCTTGAAAAATTGCTGCTTGTAACGGCCGTGCATATACACGAAACGAGTCATAATTGCACTCAAGACCTGGCGTCGGCCACATGTGCGAGGATTCTGCACGTTCTTCACGGCTGCTGCAAACACGGCGTCTACATCCGGATTCGTATTCCCTGATGCATAATTTCGCCATTGATGTATATTTGCTCCGATGCAGCGTGGTAGTGCACAAGCAGCACGACGTTTGACGAAGCGTGCATTCCGCAGTTCCTAGTACAACCGGAGCTAAGGCCTTGTAGAATCAAGACCGAGGCAGTTAGTCCAAGAGTTCATATGTCAACAGGTCGCACCTCGTCAGCACCTTCATACCGTCCCCCAATTTTTAACCTCCTAATATGCATGAGCATTTCGACCTGGAGGCGCCCGACGAGTTGGTTAAAAGGGACCAAAACCTCCTGCTAATACTGAATATCGTACTGTAGTGTGCGAAGCCACGGCAGCCTCTGCAATTTTGACAACATCGAGCCGATAGAGTAACATCCTGCAAAAAAATTTGACACTCAACACCTGAGACCGGTACGGAGCATGCCAAAGTCCGATGCTGTATCATTAAGTGTTCATTCGCCTTCCCGGTAGGCCTTCTAAACTGAATTCCCGAAATGTCATCCCGGCAGGTTCGGGAATCCACTCTTCAAAGATTGGCCACGACCCCCCAAGTCTAGATACTTTCAATACTTTTGTCACAATGTGAGGTACGAAGCACTATACTCGTTCACGCACGCAGTCAGAGCTTGCGCTAGGCTTAGGTGAAGAGCACCGTATCAAGCGCTTTCAACACCTGCGTAACAGTACTACAAGATCATCTGTCTGAATCCTATAACTTCTTAGTGTTATGAGTAGTGACCATGCAGTACTCTTATTGCTTCTGTATGACGGTCGACTGTCCGCACTGTAGTGTCGTATGGCAGCTCACTCTGACTTTGCTCCGGCGAGCCCACTGTTTTTGTGCGCGAGTCCGGGGCCTACTCGGCAGTCCTCTTCCCCGAAGCCGATTCCAAACCCAATAGCCTACCCTTCCTACCCTCATGAACCTATTTCGATTTTGAATGCTCGAGCCGAAATCAAGCCAAGGTCCCCTCCACGCTGGAGGGCCATGCGCCCAAGGTTGGGACATCCCTGAGGCAGGTGTCAGTGCTTTTTTTTAGGGTGGTTGGGGTGTGGAAGAGATGACTGGGGGGATCTTCGGTCAGGGGGTGCTGGCACTAAGATCATCCAGTAAAGCAGCTCCACAACGAAGCGTAAAGTAAAGCAATGAGCAAGGCTGAATCGTGGCTTTGCATCATTTACACCCATTCCATTTGGCGGTTGGGACGGCTGCTGCCCAAGCTTGCAGTCCAGACCTGTTCGAGTGGCTTGTGCTGCGAAGGCCTATGCACATATATGTACGTACATATCCGTTTTTTTGAATTGGGCTTTCGCCCTACAGGATATCTACAAAAGAAGTTCCAGCGACGACCACACGGCCACCATAACCTAGTACTGTACAAACCTCCATCCCTTGGCCACTGCCGGAATCCTGAATTAGTCTTTCTTCTAATGTGTGGAATGTAGCGATCGTCGGTAGATGAGCGGGTATCTCGAAGGCTTAGCAATTTTGGTTCGTCAAAATAGCTCCCTACAATCTCTTGTTCAACGATTAGTATTCCTGGTTCGCATCAATTGGTGGATTGGCTCGGATAAACGAAACTAGTGTCTGCACATTAAAATCAGAATTCAGCTAGCATGTTACATGTACTTCCGCACAACACGGCCCCGCAGACTCGAGCAGGAAATTCTGAACCACACTTCAGGACTACCTCTACACGGGTCCTTGTTTTGCTATCCTTCAACCGCCCAGCGACGCGAGGCCAGACTTAGCGGCATCTTTGGGCGTGGATCCTCATGGGTCGCCTGGGCCGATGTGCGCCCAGCGGCCAAGGATACTTTGGCCGTTTTGAGATGTTGGGCAATCCTGGGATGCCGGGGTTGGTGGCTTGGCATGCAGCGAGGCCTCTGAGAGTTCGTAGCATGGTGCAAGTTCGCGAGTGAAAGGGGTGAGAGTATGTTCGGTTCCTCAAAGTTCGATGCCTGACATCCATGAAATTGAGCTTGGGCGGAGAGGTACAACATTCGGGAGAGCGGCATGATGCAGCTCGGAATTGATGCTCGACTTGCACAAGAGACGCAGCACTGGTTGCCTAGGACCACAGATTAGGATGAGGAGTTCCGAGTCTGCCAAGAGAGCACATCCTGCCCGAAGTCGGGCAACATCCAGGGCCGGGTCGTCAAGTCCAGAGAGAACAAGAGCTTTGGCTGCGCAGATCGCTTTCGCGGAGATGCCAGGCCTCAGGAGCTGTTTCAACTTTGTCCCCCTTGCAAAGCATTGAAGCACCGAAGTCGGTGCTCGCAGATACTGTGTATACATTCAGTCCAGGGTCCATTAACAACTTCTGAGCAGCAGTCTTGCAAGTGCGGTTGTTTAAGGAGCTCCCACGCCCGTCAGACTTCCTGTCAATCGGTGCATCGAGTGTCAAGATGAATTCAGTCGTGAAGTGAGGGTAAGCATCAAGAGCCAAAAGATATGAGGCACGGGGTCACTCGAATGATGGCGTGCCTGCCCGAGTGTGAATGTTGAATTGCTCGCCAGGGGTACCAGCATCGGTCCGGGACAGTACCGCCGGAAAGACTTTGCGCTCGGGCCTTGTTGCTACCTCACGCATGTTCCGCTCATGATGTCTACACGGCTGAGAGCTGCTGGTGGTATCTGGTGGTGCTGCCGAACGACGACAACGACAACGACGACAAAGCGCCGACACCGGCACCGACACCACCGCAGTCTCTATGACCACCCATACCACCAACACAACTACCAGCAACACGACAAACACCAGCAACAACAACTACGACGACGGCGAGGACGAGCACCACTACTACTACTACTACTACCACCACTACCACTACTGCTACTACTACCACTCCTACTGTTACTACTACTACTACTACTACTACTACTACTACTACTACTACTACTACTACTACTACTACTACGACGACTACCACTACTACCACTACTACCACTACTACCACTACGACCACTACCACCACTACCACTACCACTACCACTACCACGCACTACACTACCACCCACTACCACTACCACTACCACTACCACTACCACTACCACTACCACTACCACTACCACTACCACTACCACCACTACCACTACCACCACTACCACTACCACTACCACTACCACTACCACTACCACTACTACTACTACTACTACTACTACTACTACTACTACTACTACTACTACTACTATTACTACTACTACTACTACTACTCCTGCTGCTGCTACTACTACTACTACTACTCCTGCTGCTACTGGCACTCCGACTCCTACTCCTACCACTCCTCCTGCTCCTGCTCCTCCTGCACCTGCTCCTGCTCCTGCTGCTGCTCCTGCTCCTACTCCTGCTGCTGCTATCGCTGCTGCTGCTACTACCTTTGCTACTGCAGCTACTGCTACTACTCCTACTCCTACTCCTACTCCTACTCCTACTCCTACTCCTACTCCTACTCCTCCTCCTCCTCCTACCCCTGCTCCTACTCCTACTCCTACTCAGACTCTTACTCCTCCTACCACCACTGCCCGACGACAACGCCTGCTACTACCACTGCTACCACTACCACCAATTCAATTTCAATTGGACGCCGTGCGAGCGGGCTCAGCACGTTGCGGGCGATTGCCGGGGGCACGCTCTGCATTAGAGAATTTTCATTTCTCTGAGCTGCCCTCGGGTCTCCTTTGAAGCCCTTGCGCCAGCTCCAGCATCGGGTGAAGGCAACTCGAACGCACTTGCTGGTCTCAAAGTAGTGGCCATCAGTCTGGAGCTCCTTGGATCTTGTGAGTTGCGCCGAGTGGCGCTCGCGGAGCAAATACACCGGGCCAAATTGGCGAGTCTGATTCCATCCTGGCACGGGGGTGTGGCCCATGTCGTTCGTGAGGAGCTTCCAGAGCTCCTTGCAGAAGATCATGTAGTCGAGGTTGGCGACCAACGTGAGGATCTTCTTGCTGAAGGCGTGGTTGATCGCGCAAAGGATCAGTGGGTGGCGCGGCTGTCCATAGATGATGCCTTGAAAGATGTGGTCGTTTTTGACCCCAATGCCCATGATCAAGTACTCTTGGGGCAGGACACCCTCCTCCCCGTTTGGGCAGTGCCCCAGCTCCTTACTCTTTCTGACCTGGACATTGTCCCATTCTGCAGCGATGTGCATGGGCACGTCATCGAAAGGCATTCGCAATGCCATCTTGATGTCCAGGTACAAGCCGCCATGCTGGTAGTGGTAAACATACCTGAAAACATCGGCCTTGTGAGCTGGTTGCATCAGGCTTCGAATCAACTTTTCACCGCTGTCTCCAGCGTGCAACCGAAGAGTCTGGAGCAGGACCTCGTCGTTGCAGAAGGTGCGCTCGAAGTCAGCCAGGAACTCCTTGCACATGTTCTTGGGGCCGGGGTGGTCATCGTGCATGTACGTCTGAAACATGGTGCGGGGCATTGGCCGGCGGCCAGCATTTGGCTCGAGGAAGGGCCGAAAGACCCAGGCCTTGCCCGTGTGGCGTGCTGCCACCGCTCCAATCTCAGACAGTGTCTCCGAGCCACGCAGGTCAGCTGTGGCATTCATCTCTTTGTGGACATTGTCCCCCGTGCAGTTCCATGAACAGATGATCAGAATGTGGATCACATTTGGCTTCAGGCGCCTCATAGTTCTGATAGAACGGGACAGGAGCAAGCCAATGACCCGATCAGCCACCAGCGGTCTGAAATGACAGTTGTTCTGGTTGTAGATCTGGTCGACCAGAGGAGAAGGGCCTTGGAGGCTCATGATGGTCTCTTCGCCGAGCTCATACCTGCTAAGGCCATATTGGTCGCGAATTCCCGCTATATCCAATCATAGTCCTTCTGCTTGTGGGGCAACAAGCTTTGGCGCAGGGGGATCATGCGCACGCTGACTTCATCGTAGTAGTGGTCGCGGAGGAAGCTGATCAATGCTTGGCTCTCCGCAGGGTAGGGGCGAGTCTCGCCCAAAACCCGAATGAACTGCCAGGCCAGCACTTCCAGCACTGCCGGGTTCGGCGGCTTGTTGGCCGCATATTCTGCGGTAAGAGTGGTTCCCGGGCAGGAGATGACATAGCCGTGCAGTGCACCCTGGTTAACATCGATGATGCCATATGATTGGCCATTGGCCCCCTTCCAAAGCAAGTGTTGCAGGGTGCTGTCACTGAGCACCAGAAAAGGCTTCGGCGTCGTTGGTGTCGCCGCCATGTCAGGCACCAGGGCGTGCTAAGCGCCACGCCGCAGCTTGTCACGAGGGAGTGGAGGAAAGCTGTGAAAGGAGTGTGCAAAGTGAGAGATCTACCTGCTTGGAACTG
The DNA here is from genome assembly GCA_905221615.1 of Symbiodinium sp. CCMP2592. Taxonomy (NCBI): domain Eukaryota; class Dinophyceae; order Suessiales; family Symbiodiniaceae; genus Symbiodinium; species Symbiodinium sp. CCMP2592. The sequence continues at coordinate 124,175 of CAJNDT010005357.1, read as the reverse complement.
TGCATGCTGCTGTGTCTGCAACTGTTCTGCCAATGGTCTTGAACCTGGCTATGCGACGTAAACACCTCTGAGGCAACTTCGGCACAGCAGCAATCCTGAGCAGGTCCTAGGAACCGCAGAACTCACAAGGGGCACCGGTCCAGGCCATTCGGGGTCAGCATCGTTGGTCAGCGCCAACAAATCAGTCGATGGGTGTGACCTTAGTATCAGCGTCGACGTGGTGTAACATGCATGTGCAGTAGTGACTCGGAGAGCGTGGGTACAGGTTGCGCCAGAGGCCTATTTTTCAGGATTTGGCAATGCCTTGAGCCCGTTGGGCATTTGCTCCGTAGACAAAATCTAGAAAGCCCGCGGTCTTGCTCTCGTCCTGCTGGTATCAGAGTACGAGCTGCAATCCCCAGGTCTGAAGCAGAAAGGCGACCGGGCATTGCCCCCTCAAGACACACCTCAAATCCCAAGTACTGCAGATACTTAGCTGAATGGGCAGAGAGCTTGTCCGCCTCCCGAATGTGGTACGTGCCTAGGATGAGGCGGCGGCCCGTCCACGGCAGTATCAGGTGTCGTCTCGAAGCTTCGAAGCTGAGGTAGGGCAGGGTAACGGGATGCACATGCCCTTTGGGCCCGCCGTAGTCCAACAGGTAGTCGCCGGTCTCGTCCTCCACAAAGAGGTGGCCGCCCTCGAAGTTGGAGAGAGGGATCAAGAGGTTATTCACCCCTTCCTGATTTTTGTTTGTATGTAGGCCGGAGGCCATGTTGCGTGCCAGGAATAGGGTGGTGCGCGGATGGTGTCCTGCCATGGTGTGCACGACCGTGTTGAGGAGGCACGCCGCCATCGGAAAGCGGTGCGTCTGTGTCCTCAGTCCGGCCATTGGCCCCTGTACGTATGCTCCCAGCGTGACAATTTGCTGGTCCGCAGACTGAGGCAGTGCCACCGATGCATGCCGACAGGTCGAAGTAGTCGGCAGGAGGTCCAGCAGGGCATCCAGTTGTTCAAAGGTAACCCACCTGCGATGTAGATAGTCCGCACCAGCCTTTTCCACTGCGCGCAGAGTGAACTGGTGCTCCATTTCGTCCATGTATGGAGGAAGTTGGAGACACACCCCTGGCGCCTGTGCCTGAGGGGTGTATAAGCTCAGCGCCGAGCAGATGGAGCCTTGCCGTTCCTGTTCTAGATCTTCCCAGACCCCCGGGTGGATCTATAAATTAGATCCACCAGCCATCTCGGAAAATAGAGACGATGTGGTCAGGCGACTCTAAAAATTAGAGACGATGGCAATCGTTGTACGGAAAATCTTGACATCATTTGAGCATTGTACAAAGCTTGAGCCGTTTGAGCCAGTATATATAGTAATTTGCATCATGAGCATTAAAAAAGCTTGAGCCGTTTGAACCAGAATATATCGTATATTGCATCATGAGCATTGTACAAAGCTTGAGCCGTTTGAGCCAGATAAACCAGAAGCCCCAAACCCGAAAAAAATGAATTAAGCGTTTTGGGTTGAAGAGTTTGAAGGCTTTGGCTTCGGGTTCGAAGTTTACGAGAAGGAGAGCCAGGGAGAGGGAGAAAGAGAGAGAGAGTTTGCGAAGGTTTGGGCTTCGGGGTTCGCGGTTGAGGAGTTTTGGGGTTTTGAGGCGCTGGTTTACGGTTTTTAGTGGTTCTGGGCTCCGGGGTTTTGCTTCGGACTGCGAGACGGCCTTTTTTTGCACTCGCCCTCTGCAGCATGATCCTCCAGCTTCTTTTGCTGAAGAAAGTTGCATTTCCAGTGAATCACATTCGACCAAGTGCTGCGATGAGCAGAACGAGCAATCTTGGCTATGACCCCATTCAAGCTTTCGTCACGATAGGTGGAGTACAATCGCGGATTCCCTCGGTGAAGAGCCCGCTGAATCATGTGCACAAGAAGATGACATTTCGGCCTCCATACACCGCCCGCTTTCAAGTAAAGCGTTAAAAAGCGTAGGTACAGCTGCAGCAGGGCCTGGCAATGTTGTCGAGTGAACTGTCGGAATTCCAACTCCAGCAGCTCGTCCATGGCATGGGCAGCTTCTGCACAAGCCGTCAAGAGTGCGAACTTGCGAGCCAGCTCATCCGGCTGCTTGGCGAATTCATCGGCGTACTTGTGCAGCAGCCAGAGGACGAATCTAAGAAGACCGTGCGACTCAGCTGCTTTTGCCGACAAGTTGTAGGTATCCTCATTTCCAATCATGCCCATAGTCAAGTTCCAGACCTCGGGTCCCTTCTCTCGCCACCTTTGGTCGGTAGATCTCAGGTTCTTGTAGAATTGAAAGAGCTCGGCTTTAATGGCCAAAAGGGCCAGTTCTCGAAGTTCTTCTATATTCACACTGCGGGGTGAAAACACACCCGAAGCAATGAAACTATGCATAGCCAGGCTTATGAACTGCTGCATGGGTGCGAGGTGCCAGGCGTGCATAATATCAATTGACCAACTATCCTGTGTAACCCCCTCGAGCGAAAACAGAGGGCACATGTGGGTCAGCCTTGCATCTCTCGGCGCAATCCAAAAAATCACCCTCAGAGGAAGCTCTTGGTATTCCAGCTGGCTGACATCTGGAAGCCGGCGGCTGGGCTCGAGTCTCCAGTTCTTGCGGAGGCCGTAGCGGGGCAAGTCTGCAGTGAGATGTCGTCCACGATCTAGTCGGCTGTATTCAAGATTTCTGGCAATCGTTCGCAGCATCTCCGCCGTATCCACAAGAATTTCCTTTCAGGTGGGCTCGATCCGGTTTCGACATACTAAAAGAAAATCAACCCAAAAAGATGAAGCTACTGCTTAAAGCTGGGCTTTCAGGGATTAGGCATTTAACGGTTTGGGTTTACCTTACATATGGGTGCTTGTGAGAATTGGCGACCCAAATAGAGCACCCTAAATAATAGGATCCTTGTGATAAAGACCCCAGAATAAGGTGCCCCTATCTTCGGAAATTAACTGCCGTATTGGAAGCTTATTCACCCTGGTGAACATGCCGATGTCGTTGTTGTAGTCTTCCGACGAGTACAGCAAGTGGCCCACATTGTCCAGGGTAATGCTGGGCACCTTGTCTGCAGTCATGTCATCTTGCGAAATACGGCAAAGGGCACACGGGTGGCTGTTGTGATTCCAGAATCTGCCCCCTATGATTTCCAAATAAGCCGGCCAATCGCACTGGATGTCAAGCACACAATACTTCAGCGATGCTTGCAGCTTCTCCAGATCTTGCACCCAGGCATCCAGCAGCGGGAAGATGGTGCACCAGCCGCGACAGCCACAGGGGCACATGTCTTCAGAACCTCCGGCGAAGGCCGGGCTTGAGTGCATTAGTTTCGGTGCCTTACTCTATTCAGAAGCTCCGGCGAATGCCGGGCTTGATTGCAGTAGTTTCGGGGCTTTATCATAAGGATCCGATTAGTTAGGGTACTCTATTTGGGTCCCCCATTTCCAGAATCACCCATATGTAAGGTAAGCCCAAACCGTCCATGGTAAGGTTTACAATCTACAAGGATTTCATATGCGACTCAACCATCAAAGAACCAAACAATGGATGTGCTTGTTTAGCGGAGGGGCGAAGCAGAAAGGAAACGAACTTCTGCTCGGATAAGATATCAGTCACGTAGAAGCCAGTGAAAGAATCGTGCACCGAGTAGCGGACCCCATCCCAGTAAAGAGCGATGGGCCGGACAAGTTCCGTGTTTCCAGCAGCTCGGGCCCTTTGAACAACAGGGTGATTGTCGTAGCAGGGCAAATTCTGAAGCATCTTTCGGAAGTTGATTTCGTCCTTGCTTTGTACCGAGGGCACCTCCACGAACTTTCTAAAGAGTGTCGAAGGAAGCATGATGGGCACTTTTTCTGCCACTCGTCGAGACTGCCATTTCTCGAACAAAGGCACAGTCACGTAGTCAAGATCCGGTTCAGGATATTCTTTCCCAGCATGTAATTTGATATGCTCAAACCCGTGACGAGCGGCTTGCTCGGGATTCAGGGCCCTTGTAGCCACACCAGTACCTCCAGCTTGTGTCACATAGTGACACAATTCTGCCACATCCGATCCAGGTAAGGATCCTGTGCAAAACCTATCAAGCAAGAACATTCGTAGCTGCTGGCCTGCAAGCACCTGGTCCGGCGTCGGCCCTGAACCCTCATCTTCCTGTTGTACTTGGGCAAAAGCACGTTTCCGCGTCTCGGGTGTATGGACCCATTTCAACTGCAATTGTGACTACATGCTTGGCTTCACATTCTCTGCTTCTATACCTTAAGGCTTGGAAGTAAGGCCTGCCCACACCAACAGAAACATGCAAAGCTGGACGTCCTTTCACATCCGGACCATTCTCCGACATGAACAAGCATTTTAGACCTTGGAATGAAGGCCTGCACTGTTTGTTCATGCAACATGAGGTCACATGCCTTAGCTGCACTTCAGCTGCGGGCACACAAACACAAACATGAACAACTGTTCCTTCACATGCCGTGCGGGGCCACTCTCGTCCACGAGCCGACTCTGCAAGCTTTGCTACGAACACCCTCTTTTTTGAAGCATTCGGATGATCGGACTTCAGCCTAGGTTCTCACCCCTCCCAGGCCATCACCCGATCGGAGACACATGAACACTTGGCAGTGTGTGCAACCATGCCTTGGTTTCTGTTTGTTGTGCTACTGAACATGTTTCCGAGAAAGCTCCCCTGCTTTGGGTCCTGGGTTGCGGTTGCGCGCCGAGGCATGGCTGCACATCACCTCATATCAGTACCAAATCGATGGCACTGCAAGTGGATCCTACCTGCCAGCAAAAACTCTCAGACAGACGAAAAGGAGCCGCCTACGTTACTTTCGCTCCGGGTCCTCTTCTTCTAACAAACATTTCGCTTAGGAGTGTGTTGCCCTATAATCCTGTAGATGAGCTGTTTGCCACATGATTTTGTATAGTATGGAACAAATGTTCCACTGTGGTGTTTAGGCTCAAGGGACGCACCCAAGACAGCCGTGCGCCCGAGGAAAAGTGAAGTGCGAATATCTGTGTGAAGTGAAAGGGTCCGGAACGTACCCGTAAAGCGTTTTATGGTAGCGGAGCTGAAGGCCAGGACCTTCGGCTGAAGAAGAGCCCAATACAAGGAGAAAAGAGCCTTGGGCCCCAGTGTCACGGAAAGTGAAAGAAGGAAAGTTGAATGGCCACGCCAAGTCCAGCTGGAGACGCGGATTTGCCTGTGTCCCCTGGTCACGGTGGTCAAGGAGGAGATACACCAAGTGATACGCCAATGGCGATGCCTGCACCAGACGGAGTTGCAGGAGGATCCCTTCAGGCCCTGATAGGGAACCTGTCGGCAGCAGCGCAAGCTTTGGCAGTGCTGCAGGTACAGGAAGTACCAGAAGTTACGACTCTGCAGCTAAGCTGGTGAAGAGTCCGGATGTGTTCGCTCCAAAGAATCTGGAGGAGGAAGTTTCACAGTGGCCAGATTGGAGTTTCAGTTTCAAAGTGTTTGTGGGCTTCATTGATCCCACCTATGCAGAAGAGTTGAAGAAAGTGGAGCTGGCACCACCAAATCCAGCAGATTATACAGTTGGTGAAAGAGAGAGAAGTACAAAGCTGTATGCGATTTTGGCCTCGTATCTTAGGAACAGGCCATTGAAGTTATTGAAGTCAGAAGGAAGTCCAGATGGATATTCTGTCTGGAGGAGACTGTTTGAAGAGTTGGAGCCGTCAAGCCGAACAAGAGGGCTGGCAATGGCTCAAGCTCTAGTGAGCTTTCCCCAGATGACGAAGGGGACTTCTATCTTAGACTATCTGCTTACCTACGAAAAACTGGTTGCAGAATACGAAAAACTGTCCGAAGGAAAACCCTACGATGAGAATCTGAAAATCGGAACAGTACTCAAAGGTTTGCCAAATGAGTTAAGGAAACATATCCTGATAGGATTGACCCCTACGACGAAGTACGCAGACATCAGGAAAAAGTTGCTGGAGTATGAAAGGAGTACCCAATCGTGGAACGCGGAGAACATTTTGCAGTCTTTCAATATGGAGAGCGCAACGAAGAGTACGCCCTATTCTGGGCCACAACCAATGGATATTGATCGAGTGAAAGGAAAAGGAAAAGACAAAGGAAAAGGAAAAGGTCACGACAACAAAGGAAAAGGAGGAAAAGGGTACAACAACAAAGGAAAAGGAAAAGGAAAAGGATACGACAACAAAGGAAAAGGAAAAGGAAAAGGATACGACAACAAAGGAAAAGGAAAAGGTGGTTATAGAAATGCACGAGCAGTGGACGCTGGTGGCTACGGGAAAGGAAAGTTCATAGGAGAGTGCCACATATGCGGAAAGACAGGACACAAAGCAGCTGATTGCTGGCAGAATCAAGGAAAAGGAAAAGGAGGTAAAGGCAAAGTGAGACAGGTAGAAGAGGAAGGAACCCATCAAGGAGATCACGAGAAGAGTTCCTCTAGCAATGCCCCTCCTACGAAGAATGAGACTGGTCAAGTGAGGCAGATCACAGCTGAAGCAGCGCGCCAAGCAAGAAGAGTAGAGATGACACAAGAGTGGAACGATGAGGATGAAGAGCTCAACTTTGTGAGATTGTGTCAAGAGTTTGAAGGTTTGGTTCAAGGAGAGCTGAGAAGAGTTGAGGAGTTTGATATCTCTTCGAGCGATGAAGTGGAAGAGATTGAGGAGGAACCGACCGATGGTTTGATGGAGTGGTACCAAGGATGGTGGTTCTTGGAAACAGAAGTTGAAAGAAGTGTGAGAATGGTTTCTGAAGGAGATGATGTGAGAAGAGCAGCAAGAGAAGTGGATGCATGTGAGGTAGTGCTCGACAGTGGAGCTGATTGCCATGTGTTGCCTATGGATTGGGCAGAAGAAGTCGGAGAAACTTCGAACTTTGAGTACCATCTGAAAGATGCGCAAGGGAAAGTGATCCCAACGTTGCCTGTAAGGCAGAATGTGACGTTTGTTTTCACGAAGGAGTCTGGAAAGAAGTTAAAGATCACTGACAGTGCTGTTTGCGGCAATGTCACCCAACCTTTGTTTGCGGTAGGAAAGATGTGGAAGCTAGGTTGGGGTACGGTGAATGAAGATGGAAGATTGTGGTTGAAGAAAGGAAGTGTTCGGATACCGATATACTTCAAAAGGAATTCCTCAATGGCGAGGATGTGTATACGGAGACTTGAAGGAGAAGAGATGACAGTGCAGCCTGTGAGGCTGGAGCGAGAACTGAAGAATGAGTTGAAGAGCAAAGAAGATGAAGATGGTTGGTTTGTGCTAAATGACGGCACGCCTGCAAGGTTTGATTGGTTTATGTGGAAGACGTTTGACCCAACGGGTCAGTTCCCTAACAGACTCTATGAGGGAGCAGGAGATGAAGGCGATTATTTTCCTTATAGGACAACCTTGCTAGGAAAGATGAAAAGAAGTGGAGAAAGAGTGTTGAATGAAGTGGATTGGAAGAGTATGGATTTCTTTGAGTGTACGGAGATCTGGAAGGATCGCGAAAGAGTGCAACTTGGGGCGAGTCCTCAAGCAAGGTTTGAGGTGATGGTCACCTTGTTGGAAAAGGGATTGAAGGAACCGAGTGACTATGGGTTGCTCACGAACTTGGAAGAGCTTGAAAGAGAACTGGCACAAGAAGGAGTGCCAATGGAGGTCACAGGTACCTCCTCAGGTTCGAAAGACAAAAAGGAAAGTGAGAAAGAGGAACCGAAGAGAGGAGTTCCAGTGATTGGTGAAGATGAGGAAGAAGTAATGGTAATTGGACCAATGAAGTTGACGCGCCAGAGTGAGTTGAAGGAGATGAAAGCGGCGTGCAAGTATTTGCATATCTCGAAGAATGGATCGAAAGAGATTTTGTGGAAAAGATTGAAGAAAGAGGTTGCGCTGAGCAAAGTGAAAGCGCAAGCCCAAATCTCTGAGGATATCAGAAAGGAGTTTGAGAGAGAGCCGATTCCAGAGGCTCTGCCTGCTTTGCCGAGCCCGGAAGAGATTGAAGCACATGAGTTGACGCATTTGCCGAGAGCGCCCTGGTGTGAAGCATGCCAGGCAGCAAAGAGCAGAGAAGACAACTTTGAAGAGACGAAGGAGAAAGCGCAGCGACCCGTGTTTAGCTTGGACTTTATGTTCACAGGAACACAAGGAGATGAAAAGGAGAGAGATCCGCTGGCTATTCAGCTTGCGGGTGTTGACAACGACACGAAGTTCCTGATAGCTATTGCGGTACCAACAAAAGGAGGAGATGCAGTGATAAACCACGCAGTGAGTGAAGTGGTAAGAGTGTTAGCCCTTTTGGGTTACGCTGAAGTGGTTATTAGAACGGACACCGAGCCAGTGATGATTGCCATCAGGAGAGGAGTTCAAGTGGCAAGAACGAAACAAGGTTTGAAGACGGAGTTGCAAGATGCCACGCCTGATGAGCATCAAGGGTTGCCTGTGGAAAGGTATATCCAAACTGTGAGGAACCTTGCAAAGACGTTGTTGGCGACGGTTGAGCAACGAAGTGGAACGGCCATCGGATCTGATGTTCCGCTTTATAGCTGGGCATACAGACACGCAGCGTGGCTGCACAACAGGTTTCATGTTGGAAGAGATGGCAGAACTGCGTTTGAAGCGACAGTAGACCGAACGTACAAAGGAAAGTTGGCCCCGTTCGGGTCAGCAGTGTTTGGAAAAGCAGTGCCAAAGACCAAGGAGAAAGGAGAACCTTGGGAGAAAGGAGTCTTTCTTGGAAAGGACTACGCGAGCAATCTGAACTTGATTGGCACAGGTAGAGGAGTGATCAAAGCGAGGACAATGAGAAGATGTGCTGAGGCATATCAGCCGGAGCTTTTGCAACTTTCGGTTGGAGCTCCATGGGATCATCAGCTGAAGGCTTTGAGGTTTAAGAAGAAGAGAAGTGTGCCTATTGATGATGGGCCAGGACTGCCAAGATTGGCGGTGGAAGCTGACAAAAGAGTAGAAGAAGAAAAGAGAAGCGAGCCTTCGCCGCCGAGCGACCGCCAAGGAAGCTCAAGTTCTTCTAGCAAGAGTTCGTCGCTATCTGGAGCAACGCCAGAAGCAATGGACGACGAGAGCGATGACGATGACGATGATCCAGGAGAGGTGAGAACAAAGAGAAAAGCAGAAGATGAATTGGTGCCCGATGAAATGACGTTGGAAGAGTTTCAAAGAGAAGTGGCAAAGAGGAATGCAGAAGAAGAAGGAGAGGGGTCACCAAAGAAAGAACCAAGAGTAGACGAAGGAACTGGAGAGGTAGAAGAAAGAGTTGAAAAGGTGCCGAGACTTGGAGACGAAGCACGAGGAAGCGCGGCACGAGTGGAATACCACATTCGGAGATTCGCCAAGAGCGAAGATCCCGAAGAGCATGGAGATGAGTATGTTGATCTCGACGAGACACAGTTGTTTCTGGAAGAAAGTCGAGAGTTCCAGAGCAAGTGGAACGAGAAGGTGTGTGAGACAGAAGAGGACCTAACGGTTACTTGGTCTCACGAGTATGATGATGGGCCACCAAAGTTGGAAGATGAAGATTTGGAAAAGGTGGACCTGAAAGCAGAGAGAACAGAAATCGAGAGACTATTGGAGATGAAAGTTCTCAAAGAAGTGGAACTGGATGAGAATGGAGAGTTGAAGAAAGGACCGAATGGAGAAGAACCGAAGAGACTCAGTACAAAGTACGTGTTGGATTGGAGGCATAGGGACCTCCAATGGAAGAGGCGAGCCCGCCTAGTGGCGCGGGAGTACAAGTGGCTGACGGACTACGATCTCTCAGCGCTATACTCACCAACGAGTATTGGTTCGAGCATCAAGCTGTTATCAGCTTTGTGTGCGAGTTCAAGAGCCTACGAGATGATCTCGATAGACATTTCGGACGCGTACCTTCAGGTGCCACAGAAGGAGTACACGGTTGTGAGTTTAGGAGGAAAGTGGTACCAGCTGCAGTACACCCTGCCGGGACAACGAACAGGAAGCAGTGATTTGTTTGAGCACTTACGAGAAATCCTGGAGAAAGAGAAGATGGTTTCCGATGTGGGGTTACCAAGTTTCTTCTACAAGTTTTCAGAGAACCCAGGAGAAGGTGGAACGCTGATGAGTACACATGTGGATGATTTGGAAGTGTTTGGAAAACCAAAGGAGAACCAAGCGGTGGTTGATCTGCTGCTGAAGCACAAGTTGAAGATAAAGCTGGAAGGACCAGTGAAGGTTGGAGAAGGAAAGTGTACTTTCTTGAAGAGGACGTTCTTAGGAACGAAAGAAGGAATAGAGATCAGGATGGACGGCAAGTATCTTGAGAAGTTGGAAGAGATTTTAGGTTTGGGAAAAGCCATGCCGAAGAAGTTGCCGTTTCCAATGGATTACGGAAGATCGTTGAAGGACGATACGCCCTTGGATGCAGATGAACATCATCTGTATAGATCCTGTGTAGGAATCCTATTGTATATGACACCGGAGAGACCTGATTTGGGATTCGCTACGAAGTGGTTGTCTGGGAAGTTGGCAGCGCCAACGCGAGGAGACTTAGCAGTGCTTAGGCACGTGGCAAAGTATGTGAAAGCGACAGCCCACTACGTGATAGAACACAAAGAGGCATACCCTGGAAAGAGTTTTCTAGATCCAAGTGATGAGAAAACTGAGAATGCCTACAAAGATGTTTTTACGGCGAAGAGTTTGATCGAGGTAGTGACCGACGCCGACTGGGCGACCGATCGTGAGAATAGGCAGTCAACGAGCTGCATGTTGATTTTCGTGAACAGTAACATCGTTTACTTTCACGCGAGAAAGCAAAAAGCGACGGCTTTGAGCAGCTGCGAAAGCGAACTGGTGGCAGCTGTTGGAGGTCTGAGTGAAGGAGTTTTTCTACAGAACCTGTTGCACAGAGTTCTAGGGATTAGGCCGGAGATGGTGATTAGGATGGATTCTAGCAGTGCTAGGTCTATTCTCATGAAGAAAGGCCTAGGAAGAACGAGGCACATTGATGCTGGACTGCTTTGGGTTCAAAGGCTTACTTCTGTAGGTCTTCAAGTGAAAGCGATAGCTGGGAAGGAGAACCCTGCAGATGTAGGAACAAAGGCTTTGTCGAGGAACGCTGTTGTGAAGTGTTTGGAGAGAATCGGTGTGAAAACTGGAGAAGAGAGTGAAGAGGTCAGGATAGCAAGTGACTTCAAGATCCCTACGAAGTATCTGAGAAGACTTGTGATGATGATGATGGTTCAGCAGTGTGATGGACTAAGAGATCAAAGCAGTAGAAGCAGTGAAGGTGGAAACCTTGGTTTGGTGATGATGGTGATGATGATGACACTGGTTGTTATCATGGCTTGCAACGGTAGCTTGTGGAAGAGTCTGGTTGGAAGTGTTGAATGCATGCTTTGTTCCGCCGCTGCCGTTTTTGACTCAAGGAAGGAAGTGAAAAGAGAGGAAGTGAAAAGAAAAGAAGTGAGGAGAAAAGAAGTAGAAGAAAAAGAAGAAGTGAAAAAGATGGCCGACGACGCGGCCCTCAAGACAATGATCAGTGACGAATGCCGAAGCATAGAGTCCGTAACCCTCTGCGAAAGAGAGCTCAAAAAGGAGCGAGAGAGGAGATTAACCCTGGATGCCCTATGGCCCGAAGTGCAACGCCTCAACCAAAAGTATGAGCCTAAAGAGGCGGCCCCGTCAGAAGCTGCAAAGACGGAGGATAAAGTGCCTGAAGAGTTCAAGAAAACAGCCGAGGAATTGGCTGGAGAGGCACAGGGAAGCAAAGGAAGTGCCGAAGGAAGCCAGGCACAGGTTATGGAAGATAGAGTGAGCGAACTGAGGCAGAAAGCCTTGGATGCTTCCGAGAGGCGAAGGGGCCAAAAGGAAAGGGCAAACGAAGCCGCAGAGAAGGCGAAGGAAACAAAAGAAGAAGAAGAGAAAAAGAAAGAGAAAGAAGAAGAGGAGCAAGAAGCCTCTGAAAGCGAGGAGAAAGTGAGTTCGGAGAAAGAAGAGGAAGAGCAAAGCTCCGAAAAAGAGGAAGAGAAAAAGAGAGGCGAGAAGAGAAAGAAGGACTCTGAGTCGAGTGATGATGAGTACAAAGAGATTATGGACAAGATGGCAAAGAAGTCAGTTCTGGAAGAGGAGAAGAAAGTGCAGGACCTGCTTGGGCAGATGAGGGTTCTGCAGGAGAAAGTGGATGAAAAGAGAAAGAAATTCACTATTTATAGTGACTTGTATACGTACAAGCAAAAGCAGAAGAAGATCAAGGAGGAAGAAAGAGACAGGTTGATTGCAAAAGAGATAGAGGTAAAGGAAGAGCTGAAGCGGGTAGCGGACGAAGCGTTCGTTGCCAAAGAGTCCATAGAGAAACAACTGGACAAGCTGAGAGCTGAAGAGGAGGAACAGGAAAATGAGGCTACATTGATAATGGACGCTGAGTCCGCCCTGCAAAAAGAGATGGACCAATTGAGGCCGAAGCTCCACACTGCACTGGAGGAGTTGAAAGCAAAAAGGAAGGAACTGCAGGTTCCAGCGGGTGGACTGCTTCAGGGCGAAGCTGAGCAAAAGCTGAAAGAGATGGAGAGCAAGAGGATCAAAGAGATTAAAGAGCTCCAAGAAACGAAAGAAAAGGAGATCAAAGAGGAGATAGACAAAAAGGATAAAGAGATCAAAGAGCTAAAAGAGGCAAAGGACAAAGAGATTGGAGAATTGAATGAAGAAGTTAGAAAGCTGAAGAAGCGCAAAAGCAGTGCTGGGTCGACGCAAGGCCCACCGAATGAGGATGCAGAGAAGATGAAAGAGGAGCGCAAGAAAATGCGCGAGACTATCAAGGAGCTTGGAAAGAACAACAAGGCCCTCGAAGATGAGCTCCAGGTGCTTAAAGAGGAAAGCCTGATCAACGAAGATCCTGATGCGCAAAGCCAG